>PVLC010016996.1:0-34653 GCA_004027655.1 Graphiurus murinus
GAAGGACTAAAGGTCAGGTGCAGTGACATATGGGCGTGGGCATGTCTCTTGATGTCTCTAGGCCTTGTTTATGTAATCCATAAAAGGAAAATAATAATGAATATCAATATAATAAGTTTGTTGTGCATTTTTTTTTTTTTTTTTTGCGGTACTGGGGATTGAACTCAGGGGCATTCTACCTCCAAGCTACACCCCCAGCCCTATTTTTTATTCTTTATTTTGAAACCGAGTCTCACTAAGTTGCAGAATGCCTCACTAGGTAGCTGAGGCTGGCCTCGAACCCGGATCCACTGGTCTCAGCCTCCCGAATGCTGGGATTACAAGCGTGCGTCACCACGCCCGGCTTTGTTGTGCATCTTAAATAGGTAAGTCACTTAAAGGAATTATCACAGTGCCTCACACACTTAATAAATATTAGCTGCTTTTGTTTGTGCACAATCCAGTTACAAGGAAGAAGAGAAAGATAAGAACAATCTTGCGGTTCTGGATTTCTTTTTAGGTGCAAACACTACATGTCACCATTGATGCTTCATACTTTTCAAACTGAGAGTAAAAAAGTTCTAAGAAAGGGGTGGGAGATGGCTCTCTTAAGAACGTAAGTCTCAAGAAGCATTCTTATAGTTCCACTCTTAAAGGTGAGTTGGCCTTAGAAAAATTGTTATGGCTTTACTCAAAATATTTAGACATCAATTAAGCCAGTATGGTTTGCTGTTTTAACAGAATGAAGCTGATACAAAAACAAAACAAAACAAAACCCTGACACTATATTTAGGAAGCCACTGTTTCTGACACGAGACTGAGACAACAGACTCAGCCTCAGAAGTTAGAAGCCTGGAGGAAGAGGTGGGAGGGGAGGCCAGCAAGTGGATGAGTAACAGAAGGAGGAAGAACAGTAAGAGGTGAGGCATCTAAGAAGTGAGACATCTACTGATCCTGTGTTTACATGACAGACATCCTACCATATATCCTACATAAACTTCCCAGTAAAGTTTAAGTACATTTACTTGCACTTTGAAGCCTTATTTTAAATGTCTTGTCCATTCCGTATGTGTCTAGAACATTAAATGAAAACAAACAGCCTAAAGCATAACTTCCCGTACTCAGTGGCTGTGTGAGAAAAATGGAGCTTCGGAGCTTCAGGTTGCGGCACTGATTTGTCAGGAGCACTGGAGATTGGAGAAGGGAAGTACTGCTTTTATCCAGCATTTGAAGAAGGGGGTGGTGGGATCTAGAGGCACAGCTTCTGCCATTGGCTGTGGCTGCCTTCCTGCATGGAGAGTCTTAGTCAGGGGCGGCCCCTGCACTGGCATTTTATGCCCTGAGCAGAGGGGTTGATCCTCCTGTTGCAGCCTCCCAAGTGCTAGGATTACAGGCATGCACCACCATGCCTGGCTCAGTAAAAGTATTTTAAAAACAAAACTCTAGCATATCCTGCTCTTATAACATTTTGATAATTTGTTTTACACTTTATACGTTGGATAATGCCAAGAGAAGTTGAGGGACTCACACAAACTGAGTGTAGTCCTGTGCTTAAAAACCTCAGATTTGAGGAATTTACAATGCTCTGTATAATATGAAGAGTTAAGTCAGCTTTCTGTCCAAAAGCACCAGGTTACCTCTAAGTCAAAGACATAAACCCTCTAGCTGGCATTTCTGCTGTAAGCTCAGCAGAGGACAAGGAGCAGCTGTACCATTTCCTCACGTCTAGGTGACATCAGCCATGGGGCAGGGTGGTGGCAAGTGGTTGAAGAATGTCACATGCTGCGCTGAAGGTGCTAATCTCTCTTCTCAAGAAGCAGAGACATTCAGTCTATGGTGTCACATAGATGCCAACCTTCAGGTTGGAACAAACAAGGACGGATTAAACATGTGCTCAAGAACACTGGATTTTAACTGTTAAAAGTCTTACATTTGTCATTTTGCATAGAAATGTTGGCTTAAGTTTAGGTCTCTCTGGGATGCAATAGGGACTGGATTAATGAGGCCATAGGATACCCTGACCTCTCATGTTCATTCAGAAGCCATGGATGAACCTGGAAATTGTGTCTGCAGCAGTCATCTCTGCTCTTTGATAAGTCCTTTTTTATCTCATTGCCCTGTACTAGGGTTGGATCTGAAAAGTCCCCTCAAAGCTCATGTGTTGAAAGTCTGATCCTCAAGGCAGAAAGGTTCAGAGGTGGGGATTCAGGCAATGGTTAGGTCATGAGGGCTCTGACAGCATTGGTGGATTAGTTCACTTGATGGATTGATCCCTTCATTAATCCATTTTATGGGTCAACCTGGGTCAATAGCTGAATGGACTATTGAGAGGTGGGACCTAGTTGGATGGAATGAGTCACTGGGGCATGCCCTAGAGGGCTTAGATATCCCTGGCCTGTCTTCCTTCCTTCCTTCCTTCCTTCCTTCCTTCCTTCCTTCCTTCCTTCCTTCCTTCCTTCCTTCTTTCTTCTTCCTTCTTCCTTCTCTCTCTCTGTGTCTCTCTTCCTCTCTCCTCTCTCCTCTCTCCTCTTTCTCCTTCCTGGCTGTCATGAGCTCAGCAGCTTTCCTCTGCCACACCCTTCTTGCCCCTTTCTACCTTTCCTCTGTTTCATACTTTCTTCTTTAGTTTCAATTTCCCTTTCTCTATTTCTTTGTCCTCTGGGTCAGGACATGCAGCTCCCTCTCTGAATCCTTTCATGAACATCTCTCTCTTCCTTACAGAACAAAGAGCTTCTTCAACTCTGCTCAGAATACTTTTTTCCTAGTGCTGCCCATAGTTATTCATATGCCCCCCACTGCTGGATGCTTGTGGGTCTTTGAGGGCAAGATGTATCTATTTCATGCTTGTAGCTCTGGAACTAGCACAATGAAAGGCACAGAGTAGATGCTTGTTTAATATTTTTGAATGAATTAATCAATTTGTTAAAAGGTATGAATACTAGTAAGTTAGTAAAAAGTAAATAGTAGTTGTTTCACAGTCTTTCTGAATTATTTGTCTATCTGGTCTTTCCTTAGTCACTTCTGTGTGCTAGGAACTATATAGGGCACAGGTATCAAACTTTGTTCCTGACTCAAGGGACCCGCACTCTAGAGGGAGCTGGGTATATAGTGTGAATTATATTAATGTATTTGTTTTGATGAAATTGAAAAATATCCTTAAATTTGAATTTTTTTCTGCATGAAATTAGGATAGGGAGTAGTATTTTAAAAGTATAAGTAGTAAAATCATATAAAGTAGATTTAAATTTATTATATGTACTATTCAAAAAAGATATGTTTTAAAGCAATTCTTTTTTCTCTACAAGCAAAGACACAAATTCCAGGTGTTGATGTTGGGTGTGCTGAGGACTCAGACTCTCCCTTTCCTACCACAGGCAGCTATCCACTGCGGACTTACTGCCAGGGAGAACAGAGTGATGCTGGGAATGCACGAGTACACACACACACACACACACACACACACACACACACACACACACACACATCTAAGCTCCTTCCTTAATGCCAGAACCCTGCTGAGCTTCTTTACTGGTCCAAGAATCCAGAGCACTTGAGCAAGGTTCCGTCTGCAATCATCCCTGGCCTTCTGGTAAAATGGGATATAAAGGGAGGTTCCCCAAGAGAACCAGCAGAGAGTTCTCTAGTAGTCTTTGATTTCAGTATATGCCCATTTCCTGGGCTTGGAGTGAATGTTTGCTAGTCTTCTGTAGTTTGTCCAAGGTTCATGAACCATGACATATAAAGAGACAACCTGAGATAGTCAACTGACATTTTGTAAAGGTCAGAGGTTACTATAAAAGCATATGTACAGAGACAACAATTGTTCTTTTACTATACAAGGAGGAAAACCCAGACACATAGCATTACAGGACTAGAAGAGAGATTAGGTAGTTCAGGCTTTGCCTCCAAGCAGGAAGACATTCAGTCATCCAAAAGAAAAAAAAATTAAACCCAAGGAAAACATGGGAGGAACCCAATAAACTGGATTCAATTTTAGAATCCAATCAATGCATCAGTTGACACCTGTGTTGTATATGAGCTGATACTCTAAAATAAATGGAACCCTTAAGACATTTTAGCATTTTCTTACCCATATTATTATTCTTTCCATCTATTGAGAGTGAGCATATTTAAGATAATGAAAGATAATATAGCACTGCATCTGTTATAGCATGATGCATCCTGGAAGGTGGGTGGCCTTAGAGATACCATAGAAACAAATGTCAGCCCTACCACAGGAGAAGGTGTGCTGTTTGTTTCCTTTGGGGCATGGGGACAACTACTGACTTTGGTTGCGGAAATGCACAACTATCAGTTATGAGATGTAGACGAAAATTAGAAGAGGGTTATAAAATTTTTTTTTGAGGTACTGGGGATTGAACTCAGGGACATTCTATTTTCAAACTATTCCCCCAGCCCTATTTTTTAAAAATTTTGAAACAAGGTCTCATTAAGTTGTGGAGGGCCTCACTAAGTTGCTGAGGCTGACCATGAACCTGTGATCCTCTTGTTTTAGACTTCTAAGTACTGGGATTACAGGTGTGTGCCACTGTACCTGGCTGAAAAATTTTAGCATGAGCTAAGAGTCTGAGCAATGATATTTCTTAATGATCAGATTTTTTTTTCTTTTTTTTGTGGTACTGGGGATTGAACTCAGGGGCATTCTACCTCTGAGCTATATCCCCAGTCCTATTTTTTATTCTTTATTTTGAAACAGGGTTTCACTAAGTTGTGGAGTGCCTCACTAGGTAGCTGAGGCTGGCCGCGAACCCGGATCCTCCAGTCTCAGCCTCCCAAATGCTGGGATTACAAGTATGCGCCACCACACCCAGATTTTTAATGGTGTACTTTCAACTGTTTTAATATATCATGTCTCTCCCTTTCCCTTTCAGATTTCCAAAGGTTCAATACAACTTCTTAAAAATAATCTGATAATTTTTTGCTATCATTTTCCAGAGAAGTCTAATAAACACATTAAGTCTGCCAATCTGTGATGTAGGAATCTATAAAAATGAATGGCCTCTGTAATAACAGAAAAGATAAGTTTTGCATTGATAATTAAAGACTATGCATTATCCCAAAGGTTATATGGAAGATATTGTTTGAGATCAGAGAGCATTTTGGAATAGACGTAGGAAGTTCTCAAGAATCATGCTTAGAGGGAGCATTGCATAGAGGTGAATACCTTCATTTTTATTAAAGATCTTTAAACTACTTGAAATTTTGATGGGCAAAATAATGGCCCTGAAAGATGCCCACATCTTCATGCCAGTATCTATGACTATGTTATCTAACATGGCAATGTGTACTTAACAAATATTAATAAAGGCACAGACTCTGAGATGGTGTTACCCTACCTTTCTAAGTGGCTCACCGTCATAAACCTTTAAAAGCAGACTCTTCCTTGGCAGTGGCTAGAAAAAGAGAAAGGAAGTGGTGATAAAGGCAGCATCAGAGAGATGTGACATTGCATACTTTGAAGAAGGAAGAGGTGGCCAGGAGCCAAGGAATGTAGGTGGCCCCCAGTAGCTGGGAAAGCCAGAGAAACATGCAATTATGAAGCTACCAAAAGAGAACTCAACTTGATGACTAATATTAGCACAGTAAGATCCTTGTAGGACTTCTAATCTACAGCGCTGTGAGACAATACATTTGTATTGCTTTAAGCCATTAAGTCTCTTGGAAGTTGTTAGAGAGCAATAGAAAATGTATATAGGAATTCATTTTAATACTAATTGTAAATCCCTAACAGAAGACTGGAGTCTGACTTATAGGACCAGGGATCAAGAAATAGCTTGTTCTGGTTCTTCCTGGGAGCCATCCACTGACAGGCAGCTCCAATTTAGAAGTGAGACTTAGTGAGAGAGAATTAACCTCTGATAAGCTCTAACCTGTTTTATCTCTATGAACTTGTGTATTTTAAATATTTCATATAAGTGAAGTCATACAACGTTCATGGTTTTGTGTTTGGCTTGCTACTTGGTATGTTTCCAAGCTTCGTCCATGTGTAGCATGTATCAGAATTTCATTCGTTTTTTGGAATAGAGAGAAAATAAAATCTTTAGCCTCTGCCTTGGAAATCTCAGTAAGGTCATACAGAATATCGTGATGGAAGCTGATTCTCACTTTGAGTTTCTGGTTTGTTGTTGATGACTAACATTTACTAATCATTTGACAAACATTTCATTTGGTTATCATAATGATTTTGATTTGCATTTGTCCCATTTTGCATGAGAAAAACTGCAAGTAAAAAGTTAAAAGAAAATACAGAAGATATTAAATGATCTATCTTAGAAGGGAGGGAGGAAGGATCAAAGCCCACCTCCTACCATCCAGCATTTCACTTATTCTCAAAATAGGTATTTGTGCCATAAGTGCAAGTCATTCTCCTTCCTATTCTTATTAAATATCTTTGGATATTGATTTTAACAAGAATTTCATTCAAAAGTTGGGTTTAGTTTTCTATCTTAAAATCAATATACATTCTGTTCTCCAAATTGCATGTGAACATGTTAATAAAAATGTGCTATCTTAGCTTCCTTACTAGCTGATTTTGACATATATTTTTTTTGGGGGGGGAGGGTTTTATTCAAATAATATAAGAGCAGCTGCATGCAGGAATGTGAAGGTCTGTAAGCACAGCTCAGTATGTGGAAGGCATTATTATAAACTCCGAGGCACCAAAAGTTAGGAAAAAGGAAAAAAGAAAAGCCACTGAAATATAATTCAATCTCTCTCTCTTTCTCTCTGTCTCAGAGCGGGGGTGGGTGGGGGAGGAGGGATACTGAGGACCAAACCCAAAGGTATTCTACCTCTAAGTTATACCCCCAGCACTTTTTATTTTGAAACAGGGTCTTGATAAGTTACTGAGGCTGGCTTTGAACCTGTGATCCTCCTGTCTCAGATACCCAAAGCCACTGAAATATAATTCTAAAAATATTAGATGTGTTTTAGATTTGCTTATGCCTTTTAATAATCATAGTGATTTAGATGAAAAGAGGAAGAATTTCTGTAAATAAATTTTAAATATCTTTATTGAGATACAGTAATTCACATATAAAGTATACAATTCAATGGTTGTTGGTATATCACATTATTGATTTTTTAAAATTATGATAAATTCATACAACATAAGAGTAGCAATTTTAACCTTTGTGTGTATGTGTATGTATGTGGGGTGGGAGTACTGAGGATTGAACCCAGGTGCATTCTACCTCTGAGTTACACTTCCAGCTCTATTTCATTTAATTTATTTTAAAATTATGAAACATGGCCTGACTAAGCTGCTGAGGTTGGCCTTAAATTTGCGATCCTCCTGTCTCAGCCTCCCAAGTACTCGGAGTATGGGTATGTACAACTACACCTTGCAACCATTTTTAAGTGTATAATTCTGAGACATTAGTTACAATCACCCTGTTGTGCAACTCTCACCACTATCCATTTCCAAAACATTTTCATCATCCCAAACAGAAACTCTGTAATCATTAAGCAATAATTCCCTTTTCCCTTCCTTCAGGCCTTGGTAACCTGTAATCTACTTTCTGATTCTATGAATTTGTTTATTTTAAATATTTCATATAAATGGAGTCATAGAAAAATGTTCTCTTGTGTTTGACTTGTTTACTTGGTATAATGTCCTTAGGTTCATCCATGTCATAGCATGTATCAGAACTCCACTCAAGGTAATATCACGTTTTACCTCATCTGCGGATATTCAGGTTGTTTCCACCTCTGGGCTATTACAAACAATGCTGCATTCAGTTCTTTGCATATATATCTCGAAGTGAGATTATCAAGCCATATGGTTGTTCTATGATTAGCTTTTTGAGGGACCTGCCAACTATTTTGCCTAGTGATTACACCATTTTACATTCTTACAAGCAATATATGAGGGTTCTAATGTCTCCCACATCCTTGCCAACACCAGCTTACTAGGTCTTAACACCTGTTGGCTTCTCATTGTGGTTTTGTATAAATGAACCTTTAAATTTATTGAAGTTATTGAAAATTTAGACAACAGGGAATGGAAACCATTCTCGGCATCTTTGTATAATACTAAAGTTGGATCCCAAGTAGCCTTCAATTTCCCTTGGGTTTGTGCA
Source organism: Graphiurus murinus (assembly GCA_004027655.1). Lineage (NCBI taxonomy): Eukaryota > Metazoa > Chordata > Mammalia > Rodentia > Gliridae > Graphiurus > Graphiurus murinus. The sequence goes on from PVLC010016996.1 coordinate 8,082, forward strand.
TATTATACCACCTTCAGGTGTTTACCCCCCCCACTCCCACATTACTCCAGACCACTAGCACTCTAGCTTTTGCCCTTTCCAAGGAAGAGCAGGATATTGGGGAGGAGGCTCAAGGACAGGGAAGAAACTCTTGTCAGGGGTCTTGTGCAATAGGGAAATGTGTGTAGTATATAAAAGAGGGCAAAAGAGGAGTGTGCAGTGCAGTTATAGTTTATAAAGGAATACAAAGTTTATGTAAGGCAAAGAAAACATGGGTGTATTCATGAAAGGTAATGGAGTGAATGACAGGAACAAAGCAGAGCACTCTTTGGAGGTTGTGGCATGGTCCAAAGTCATCATGTCTATGACTTGTGGCTTCATTGTAGAGAGAGTGGAGTCTGATGTGGTGGCATACACCTGTAATCCCAATACCTGGGAAGCTCAGACAGGAGAATCTCAGGTTTAAGACCAGCAAGTGGTAGCTTAGAGAGACCCTGTTAAAAATTAAAAGGCAAAAAGGATTGAGGGTACAGCTCAGAGGTAAAATGCCCTGGGTTCAATTCCCAGTGCAGTACCAAAAAAACAAAACAAACAAACAAAAACCAGAGAGGATAGATTTGGATTCCATCAATCATTTTTAAGAAAGGATGACCATGCCCCTTCTTTTTTTCCTTAGGGCGGGGAATTAGCTCCTGAAACCCTGTGTTATGGTTTGTATTTAGAATGTCCTCTGGACCTCATGGAGGCAAGGCAGCCATGTTGGTGCAGCAGCTTGGTTGCTGAGCAGAGGTTCTGAAGGGTGTGGCTTCAGGGATTAAAATGGTCCACCCTTTCCTTGCTGGCTCTCTCCTGTTTCCGGCCTCCTCTGTGATGTGAAAGCAGAGCCCTTGCACTCTTTCCCTCTGCTGCCTGCACCATACCCTGATCTCTGCTGACTTCACCTGGCCTAGACATCAACTGAACTCCTGAAATCTCCCGAACTGTGAGCAAACAAATTTCCCTTTCTCTAAATTGTGGTCAGAGTTTTGGATTACAGCAATGAGAATGTTGATGGAAAAACATTGCTACAGATGAGAACCCACTTCCCTCAGACACTTTTGATTGCCACTGTTGATCAGACAAAAGGACATGGTACATTGGCCTAGTGAATATGTTAGCCTGTGAGATTTGGGAAAGCTAAAGTTTCTCATGAAAGAATTAAAAGTAAAAAAATTTTTTTTTCCCCCAAGGAGACATTCTTTATTTAAATATAAGACCCCATATTTGTTAATTGCTCCTGAGCATCAGGGAATGTGATTTCATCACAGGCACACATTCTTCATTATCCCTGGGCTGGACTTTCAAAGGAAGTTATACACCAAAAGACTGAAATTGAACTTACTCTTTCACCTGTTTGTAATTTATATCAAGAAAACAAAATGGCAGTGCTTAAATATTTATGTGTATCTTGTGTAAGATAATCACTACAAGTTGTCAAAAAAAAAAATGCCAAGTGTGGTGGCACATGTTTGTAATTTCAGTACTTGGGAGGCTAAGACAGGAGGATTGTAGGTTTGTGGCCAGCATCAGCAATTTCATGAGACCCTGTTTCAAAATAAAAAACAAAAATAGAGCTGGAGATGTAGCTCTGAGGTACAAAAATGATAATGTAAATGTCTAAAAGTAAGGGATTGGTTAAATATATTTACCAGAATACTATTTTGCCATTAAAAATTAACTTACAGAAATGTACTAATTTACATGGAAAAATATTCATGAATTACTGAAAAATTAAAGAAGCAAATCACAAATAAGGTATCAATTTGTAATACCTATTTATCTACATCATATATCTTTAGCTCTTTTTTTCTAATGTCTACCTTTATGTACATGTCTGTTTATGATATCAAAGTCTTTAGATCTCTCTAGCTATACATACATATATAGTAGTAGGAAATGGATAATCTTTTTACTATTTTAGGGCTAGAGATGTAGCTCAAATGGTAGAAAACTTGCCTACAGTGCATAAGGCCCTGGGTTTGATCCACAGCAACACACACACACACACACACACACACACACACACACACACACACTCTGCATATATATATATATATATATATTATATTTTAACTGATACACATAATTGTACATATATGGTGAACAATGTAACATTTTGATGCATGTATACATTGTGTAACAGGGTTAGGGTGGTTTTATTCATCTTTTAGGATTATTTGTATTTTACAATTTTCATACAGTGAATCTGTAACAAAGGGTGCTTCTTCTCTTGCACATACACAGCATCATACTTTCTTTCTCTACATGCTCAGAGCAGTAGTGGGACATTTTGGGTCTCCTTAAAACAAAGTATCTCAAGTTCTTAGAGAAGGCCAGCAAGATAGGATTCTCCCAGGAAGCAAATGCAAATGGGGGAGAGCAGAAGCAAGCTGGGTCAGCAGTTATAAGTCCTACTTGTTAGCTCACAGAAGGGAGTGTTGCTAGTTCCCGGCTGTCGGGATGCCTTTGGGGTTCTGCATCTTTTTTTTAGCCCAGGGATTACTAGGGTAATGTTTCCATGCCAGAGCATTTGACATGGCATGCCCACCCAAATTCAGAGGCCGGTGTGATGACTGTCAGCTTTTAGTAACTTGTTAGAGAAGGATTTTGCTCTTGCCATCAGAGCAAAATCTTATGGAAGGCTTATTTATCAGAAAGTAAGCACACAGTGCCTTGCTGGCTTGAATGCACTGCAAAGGCATTCACTCAGTTAATTGCCTCAGGAATAATCTTTCAGTTGTTTTGTTAATAAAACATCCAAAGTGTCTTTTCCATGCTGACACTTATGTACTTGGCTCTCATGGTGGATGGGTATCAAGAGCTCACAGGACCAGCTGGTCTAATACCATTATGCTGCCAAGAAGGAACAGTGGTATGGTTTAAGATCAATATTCCTAAGTTCATCTGCACATTCATTTTTAAGATCTACATAAAATGTTAATGTTGCACTTTCAAAAATTTATGCCACAGAGTGACATTTAGGTATGTTTAAAGATAGTTTCTAAAATGGTTTCTGAAACACCTCCTGAAGGAGGCTGGTAGAGCAGGCGCTCTAGCTCAAAGCCTGTTTTTCCAGAGATTCCCACTAATGAGCTCCTGAAGGGAATCAGAAGAGATCTAAAAACAACAGGTTACAAACTAAAAAGATGTCTAAAACTGAAACTATGCAAACACAAGAGTTAGATTTTTTACTCAGTTGGGTAAGAGTGGGAGAGAAAAGAGTATCTTTAACCTAGTAAATTGAAAGATGATTGAAGCACTTGTATCACGTGGAGTGATTTGGGGAGACCCTTCATAAGATATTATTTATTTGTCTATTATTTTTAATGGTGTTGGGAATCAAATCCAAGGCCCAACACATGCTTAGGCAATCCACAACCCTGAAAAGGCCTTTTACATAGGTACTTAAAGTTTTTTTATATATAACCTTGTTTTCATTTAAACCTTAAACAACTTTTTCAGGTTTCAGGTTCTTTTTCTCCTAGAAATATCTCCTTTAAAAGCAATTTCTTTACTTAATGGATTTAATAAACTTTTATTGACTGTGGGCTCCACAATCTGGTTCTTTTATACTTCACACCTCAGAAAATTCTTTAGAAAAAAAAATTACAGGTGGGCAGCGCCATCTTGCCTAACTGTAGTGGGGCTGCCAGCCTCCAAAAACTGCCAGCAAAGAAGCCAAAGATTTTGGCAGAAAATGCAACAACAACAACAACAACAAAAACAAAAGTTGAAAAGTGCCAGAACCCTAACACATTGTTGGTGGGATTGCAGATTAGTGCAACCACTTCCAGAGACCTCCAGGAAGAAACTGTGGATTGTTGTGAGGCTGGGAACTGCAGACCGTTAGTGAAAGCAGTTGGAATTTTGCTCCATGCTCCACAGGAACCCGGCTGGATCCAGACACCATGGCTGTGGCTAAACCCATCTCTTCCAGCAGCGATCCAGAACAGTGAACAGCATCCACCAGGACTGTCAGTTAACCAGCCATTCCAGTGGGAAATGGCTGTGTGGGGCCTGAGACTCTGCAAATCACCCCTGCAGATTTGGGGGTGGGTACACAACAGAAATGTGATTTAGTAGTCAGCAGTTTGAGGAGCCCTTGTAGGGTCCCTAGGGATCACTGTGGGACATCATTTCCTGGTGTCTCAGGAAAATAGATCAACCTACTGATTTGCAGGCTCCAAAAGCAGTGAACTTGTGCCTGGCCATGGTTGGTGCTACAAGCACCAGCTCAAATAGCAAAGGCCAGAAAGGGCCCTTGGGAGTGCAGCACCCCAGGATGGGGTGGATTCCAGGGGCTAAGGAACAGAGCTGTCCAAGCCTCCCACCTAGAACTGTGAAATCTCTCCCTGCCAGACCTTGGGTCTATGGCAGAGAGCAGTAGCAGTGCCATCTGGGCCAGACTATGCCAAGAGGCAGGGGCCCTGCAGGGTATTACTTGATGCCAGCCCCAAGCTGTGAATTCAATACTCTCTCCACTAGCAGATTCTGTACCTGGAATGCATGTATGCTAGTGACTGAAAGTACCTCACGTGACCATAACAAGCAGGTCTGGAGTATGTCCCAGGGGCCATCAAAGCTCAGCAAACCGGGCCATAAATTTGGAACATAGCAATCTCCAGCTTTGCTGAGCCTAAGCCCACAGGTCACAGAGGCCAGAGGTCGATACTCTGCAGTATTAAGGGCTCACAATTAGCAGGGTGGTAGAAGTCTCTGGGGTGCATTAAGTCCCAACCAGCAGGCTGCAGGCTCTGAATAGAACATCATAGTCTTGGGCCCTGCGGAGTTTGGGCCAGGAGAACACAGTGGCCTACAAACAATTAGAGACTCCTGTTTGCTTGCGCTAAGAACTATATTTAGTTAAAGAGGCTCTGGGGAACAAACTCAAAACTTTGATTATCTGAGTCAGATTGGTAGAGGCAAAGATATACTCCCAGCACAGACCTCCTTATAAAGGGATAACAAATAAACACAGGACTCATACACAAAAAGCAAGAAGATGCTAAGACAACAGAAATACAAACATGAGAACTCTAAAAATATGAGAACAAGGAATAGTGAGGAAATAACAAACTCCTACAACTCAACAACAATGGAGATCACGGATACTGATCTGCAAGAAATACATGAAGGAGAATTCTGAAATTTGATGTTCAATATGATGAAAGGCCTCAAAGAAAGTGTACAGGAAATGAAGGAAGAAATTGAGGCTTTAAGAAAGAATTGAAAAGAAACTCTGAATGAAATGAAGGAGTCAATAAATGAATTGAAGACAGCAATAGAAACCAACTCTGGAAGGCTAGACCACATGGAAAATAGGGTATCACTCTTGGAAGACAGTTCATTCAAAACCCAAAGCACAATCAACAGTATATAGGAGACATTAAAACAGCACAACCTATACATCTAACAAATATGAGACAATATGAAACATCCAAACTTATGGATAAAAGGCATTTAAGAAGGTCTAGAAGCACAGACCAAGGACACTAGAAACTTCTCCAAAGAAACAATTTCAGAAGATTTTCCAAACGTAGAAAAAGACTTGAATATCCACATACAGGAGATATACAGGACATCATTAAGACAAGATCAAAGAAGGACTTCCTCATGTCATGTAATAATTAGAATGACTAACATAGAGGCCAAGGAAAGAATCTTAAAAGCAGTGAGAACAAAAGAATGAGTGACATTTAAGGACAAAACAATAAAAACCACACTAGACTTCACAATCCAAGTTCTGAATTCCAGGAGGAATTGGTATGATGTACTCCAGATACTAGAAGAAAACAATTTCCAATCAAGACTGATATAGCCAGCAAAGATATAGCATTCAAAATTGATGGAGAAATAAAAATGTTCCAAGATAAGTAGAATCTTAAAAAAATTCATGACTATCAAGCTAGCACTAGAGAAAATACTTAAAGAAATAAATCATAAAGAAGAAAAAAGAAGCAAACTCAAAACCAGAGAAGAGGCAAACTCCACCAGGTGGGCAACTAAGCAAAGAAGAAATAACACTATATCAAGCAGAATATAGAACACAAAATGACAGGAAACAAAAATCATATTTCAATAATAGCACTGAACATCAAAGGTCTTAATTCTCCAATTAAAAGACATACACTTGGATTAAAAAACATGATCCATCTCTATGCTGCTTGCAAGAAACTCATCTTACAGCCAAAGATATCCATATAATAAAGGTGAAAGGATGGAAAAAGATACACCATGCAAATGGAGACCAAAAACGGGCAGGGGTAGCAACCCTCATATCCAACAAAATACACTTTAAGCTAAAACACTTCAGAAGAGACAAAGTGGGGAACTTCTTATTAATAAAAGGAACAATCCAGCAAGAAGATAAACATTTATCTTTACATTTATGTCCCAAATGTGGGTGTACCCACATTTGTAAAACATATTCTTTGGGACATTAGGTATCAAATAGACCCCAAATACAATATTATTGTATTGGGAGTCTTCAACACACCACTCACGCCACTAGATCGATCTTCCAGAAAAAGATGAGTAAAGACTCTTCAGACCTAAAGAACAACATAAACCAAATAGACCTAATAGACATACACAGAATATTTCAACCAGCAACAGCTGAATACACATTCTTCTCAGCTGCCCAAAGAACATTCTTCGAAATAGACCACATCCTGGGCCACAAAGAAAGCATCAAAAGAGTCAAAAGTTGTAATATACTTCCCTGCATCTTTTCAGATCACAATAGAATGAAAGTAGAAATCAACAACAGGAAGACCAAAGGAAATTGCATAAATACATGGGGACTGAATGATACACTCTTGGATGAGGAATGGATCAAAAGAGAAATAAGGGGAGCAATAAAAATTCCTGGAATTAAATGAAAATAGAGACATGACGTACCAAAATCTGTGGGACACTTTGAAGGCGGTTTTAAGAGGAAAAAGTTTTGCACTGAGTGCCTACATAAGAAAAACAGAAAGTCACCAAATAAATAACCTAATGACATACCTCAAGGACCTAGAAAAACAGGAACAGTCCCCCCAAACCCAGCAGAAGGCAGGAAATAATTTAATCAGAGCAAAAATAAATGAAACAGAGAATAAAAAAAATACATAGGCTCAACAAATAATAAAACTGGTTCTTTGAAAAGATTGACATCATACACAAACTCCTAGCCAGCCTAACCAAAATAAAGAGAGAATCAACCCAAATTATTAAAATTAGAAATGATAAAGGAGACACAACCACAGACAATGGAGAAATTCAGAGGATCATCAGAAACTATTTTGAAAATTTATATTCCAATAAACTGGAAAACATGGAAGAAATCGACAAATTTCTAAACATAGACAACCTACAAAATTGAAACAAGAGATTATAGAAAACCTAAATCGACCAATAGTAAAGAAATAGAAACAGTAACAAAAATTCTGCCATCAAAGAAAAGCCCAGGTCCAGATGGGTTTCTGGCAGAATTCTACAAAACCTTTACAGAAAAACTAGTCCCAATACTTCACAAGTTATTCCGTGAAATCAAAACAAATGGAATTCTTCCAAACTCCTTCTATGAGGCCAGTATCACATTTATACCAAAACCAAATAAAGATATCTCAGGGAAAGAAAATTACAAATATCACTGATAAACATGGATGCAAAAAATTCTAAACAAAATACTAGCCATGCGCATTCAAAACCATATCACGAAAATTGTACACCACGACCAAGTTGGTTTCATCCCAGGAAAGCAAGGCTGATTGAACATATGAAAATCAATACATGTAATTCACCACATAAATAGAACTAAGGAAAAAATCACATGATCATATCAACAGATGCTGAAAAAGCATGTAACAAAATAAAAAACTTATTCGTGCTAAAGACATAGCAGAAAATTGGAATAGAAGGAACATATCTCAATATCATTAAGGCAATATACAATAAACCCAAAGCCAACATCATATTGAATGGAGAAAAGTGCAGGAATTACCTTTAAAATTAGGAACAAGACAAGAATGTCCATTGTCATCACTCCTTTTCAGTATAGTCTCGAGGACTATACTTACTGCCAGAGCAATAAGACAAGAGAACAATATCAAAGGAATTCAAATAGGAAAAGAAGAAATAAATTATCTTTATTTGTGGATTACATGATCCTATTCTAGAAGACCTCCAAAAATTCAACCAAAAGCTACTAGAGCTGATTAACAAATTCAGTAAAGTAGTGGGATACGATATCAACCTAAAAAAATCAGCAGCTTTTCTATATGCAACCATGAATCCATAGAGAAAGCAATACAGAAAACAATTACATTCACAATAACCTCAAAACTAATAAAATATCTAGGAATAAACCTAACCAAAGAAGTAAAAGACCTCTGCACTGAAAATTATAAAACACTAAAGAAAGAAATTGAAGAAGATCTTGGAAGATGGAAAGATCTCCCTTTTTCTTTGATAGGCAGAATAAGTATCATCAAAATGGCAATTCTATCAAAAGTGATCTACAGAATCAATGCAATCCCTATCAAAATACTAATATCATTATTCGTAGACCTACAAAAATCAATCATAAACTTCATAAGGAGAAACAAAAGACCTAGAATTGCCAAAGCAATTCTCAGTAATAAGAACCATGCAGGAGGTATCACAATTCCTGACTTCAAGTTATACTATAGCATGGCATTGGCAAAAAACAGACCCATAGACCAATGGAATAGAATAGAAGGTACAGAAACAAATCCACACACTTATAGTCAATTGATCTGCGACGAAAGGACCAAACACATATGCTGGAGAAAAACAGCCTTTTTAACAAATGGTGTTGGGAAAACTGGTTATCCATTTGTAGAAAAATGGAACTAAATCAATACCTCTCATCCTGCACAAGAGTCATTCTAGATGGATCAAAGACCTGCAAGTTAGACCAGAGACAGTGAAGTTATTCAGGAGGGCATAGGTTCAACACTCCAATATATAGGCACAGGTAGAAACTTCCTCAGCAAGACTACCAAAGCTCAGGAAATTAAAAAAAGAATTAATAAGTTGGATGGCATTAAACTAAAAAGTTTCTGCACATCAAAGGAAATCATCAAGAGTAAATAGAAAGCCTACAGAATGGGAGATCTTTACCACCTATCTCTCTGACAGAGGATTAATATCTAGAATATACAAAAAACTTAAAAGACTTTACACTAGAAAAACAAATAACCCAATCAAGAAATTGACAACTGAATTGAAGAGACACTTCACAAAAGAAGAGATACAAATGGCTAATAGATACATGAAAAAATGTTACATCATTAGCAATTAGGGAGATGCAAATCAAAACTACACTGAGATTCCATCTCAGTGCCCCAATCAGAATGGCAATCATCAAGAAGTCAAATAACAATAAATGTTGGCAAGGATGTGGGGAAATAGAAACTCTTTTACACTGTTTGTGGGATCAGTGTGGAAATTCCTTAGAAAACTGGGAATGGATCCACCATATGATCCAGCTATACCACTCTTGGTTATCTTTCCAAAGAGGATGAAACCAAAGGATTACAGTAATATATGCATACCCATGTTCGTAGCAGCACAATTCACAATAGCCAAATTATGAAACCAGTCTGGATATCCATCAACGGATGACTAGATTACAATAGAGTTCTACTCAGCAATAACAAAGGATAAAATAGTGCCATTTGCAAGAAAATGGAAAGATCTGGAGAACATAATGATAAGTGAGATTAGCCAGTCAAGAAAGTGAAGGGGTATATGTTTTTTTGTTGTTTGTTTTGTTTTTTTAATTTGCACAAGCTAGGGAGTAACTGGTATACCAGAGGGACTCAAGATAATGGAAGAGAAACCTCAGAGGAGCCAGGGAAGTGGTCTAAGGGAAGGGGAGGGGGAACACTGAGTTTCATTATTGGAAATGTTAACATCAACTATGTGTACATATGTGAAAATTCCAATGTCGATCTCAGTACTCTGTATGGAGTAGGGGGAGATGAGGATCTGGAGGGGGGGCACCAAGTGCTGTATTCATGTATGTCAATGTCAACATGATATACATTATAATATGAGACAATAATGCACCAATGCAAGTACATTAAAACAATCATGATTGTCTCAAAGTAGTCTAAAAACAAAACTATCACCAATTTACACATAGGAAAATGAGGCCCAGAGGGCTACTCTATGTGATAGCCTCAGTGCTACCACCGTTACTGCTTGCTGAAGTCCCTCACATGAATGACTCTCGATCCAAAATTACTATTTTTAATATCAAGGTCCGATATTAAAAAGGAAAAGCCAGGGAATTCTCCTGGCCTCCTGCAGTCAGCACCTTTCTTTTATTGTGGGTTTAAACAAAGCAAACCACAAGGAGGTCATGAGTTAAGTTTAGGATTACAAGTTTTAGGGAAAGGTGATCACAAGTTAGGTTTAGAGTGTGACAATCATAAGATAAATCTAGGGTGTGACAATCACAAGCTAAGTCTAGGCAATGGCAATCACAGGCCAGGTTTAGGGAGTGGCAAGGTAAAACAGGGAGAATTGGAGGTCATCAAAGTGCACCCTTTGGTCCCATCCAGTCTCAGGAAGTTTGTCTGGTTGCAGACAATTTCCACTTAGCATGTACTGTGTACATAAGTAAGCTGATCTGAAATGGTGACCTCACTGTGTGGGCTAAGATGGCTCCCAACAACTCAAGTTTTGCTGCTGCTTTTCCCTCTTCTCTTCTTCCCAACTATAATCTAACCTCTTCTTTTTCTGCTCATGTTTCTTTAATTGAACTTGTTCCATACATGAAGTTTAGGAAAGTGAAAAAATTTGAAAGCTAATAAAGGAAACCAGTGTATTGTTTTTGAAAACCTTGCTACTCTTGTATAATTCTGGAAGACATTTTCTGAATATTTTCATAACACTACTTTTTATCCTCCCTTGAGAACATCAAAATTGCACTCAGAACAAAATCAAAACAAGTCAAGCTTACCTTATCAACAAGTCAATTGTATCTACGAACAAATATTTATTGAGTACCTACTATATGTAAAGAAGGTGGCATATGATGACAAAATGACAAACAAGGTCCCTGGCTTCATGAAAATCTCAAAAATCACTGCCTGATGGGTGCTGGGTAGCTGGGTAATATGAAAACATCTATTGCTTCCTCTCTCTTCTGGCAACAGATATCCTTAAAATTTAATGTTTTTGCTTGTCCTTGTAAAGTGTAGTATCTATACTTATTATGGCAGCAAATGAATCCTTGAAGAGTATATAGTGAATATACAGGAAAAATATAATGTATGTGCAGAGACTACAAAGGCAACATTCAATGCAGGAAAATATATTTCATGTTAGGAACTGTGATTTTGATCTCTCTTATCTATTTTTCTTCAATTCTAGCAGCCAATATCTCCACTTACATCTACAGATGACTTGTGGCCTTCTTTTATGTACTGACACCTTCATTGCCATTTGCTTTACTTCTTATTATATTTTTCTGACTCTACTATATAGTTCAGCTTGTCTGAGTAGACAGAATTTTTCAACATCCAATGTTTATAAACTTAAGTCCCTCTCATTTCTAGCAATATTAGGAGGTACATTTATGAAACTGTGTTTATCAATTTTAAGTTTCTACCATATTGTAAAATCCTTCAGGGTAGAGAACATCTCATGGGAAGTTTATAAACTCAATAACGTGAAAACAAAGTGGCAATATCTCAGATCCTATGAAGTCATTTGGTAATATTCATGGCTGGTGTTAGGATAGTTTTAATTTTTTTCTGGGAAGGAAGGAGGATTAATGTCATTGTCTCTGCTCCAAAAATGATCTGAGAGAAGTAATTTCACAGATATATATAATTATCATGTACCTTTGTTCCATAGAACAAATATAATGTTGTTTATAAAAGACTTCAATATACAGGGTCACTAGGGAGCATGTTGTATTTCTAAGGACCATCAACTTATGTCTTCATGTTCAATGTTCTTATTCAGATCAAGCAATAAAATACATTTCCTTTTTTGACATACTGCTCACTAAACTTCAGTGGGTTTGCTGTGTATCTTTAAAATACTCTTCTTAAAATTTTAAAGAAAATTAGGACAATTTAAGAAAAAAATCAAATAAAATTTAGCATTAGGAAAATTCTATTTTATAATAAATATACATACATTTTTAAATGATTATATTTCTACAGAAAGTTTGTTTGGTGCTTAGGGTTCAGATTCAGCTACTATAAAAGTTGGAATTCTCACTGATGCTCTCTAGCTATGTGTCCATGGACAAGCACTAGAGCTCTCCAAAGCCTCAATTTTCTCATCTGTAAATAAAGGTAAGAGTACGTAATGCATGGGATTTCCATGATGAGGAAATAAGATTTGATTTCTCCTAAAATCTAAGCAAATATTGACTGATTCCATGTACATATCAAATATTTTATATAGGTAGCAAATATTTACCACTTAATGTGCAGCCACAGTTCTGTCTTTGCAAATATTAATTTCTTTATTTAGTACTTCAAGCCTAACAGCAACCTTGTGGGGTTGGTAGTTTTATTATTTCTATTTTATAGATGTGGAAACTAAGGGGCTGAGGGGTTAAGGTACCTATTTTAGGTTAAGAGACAGAATCAGAGCCAGGAACACAATATAGGCAATCAGGCTTATGAATTCACGCTCTCAAACAGTGCTGCCCTGTTTTATTTGTATATCAATTCAACCAATGTACGTAACTCCTACATATGTCAGGAAATGTCCTAGGTATTTGGGTTACAAAGATGAAGAAGTCTGGCTCCCGAAAAGGCCATGGTTTAGTGGTAAAGATACATTTGCCAACAAATAAGTAGGATGTAATGTTGTACATCATGGTAAGACCCGTGCAGTGCAGTGAGCTACAGAAGTTCAGTGAAAAGGAAGCTAGATGTCAGGTCCTTTAGGCACACATTCCACCCACCCAAATAAATATTTAGACATTATAAATCAAGTTTCATAAAGTTGTTTTTGCAATGACAAAATTGAATGTATGTTTAAAGCTATGAATGTTATATTACTAAAAAAAGGCACAATATCAAAACCAACTGATTTAAATATCAATGGGAATGTCTTTGTATTCTTTTGAAGTGTGGCAATATTTGGATGAGTAGTAAAATAAAAATTAAATGTAATTCATAAATAAATTAATGTACTCCACAAATACATTTTTCTGATTTACTTGAAGCAAAATGACTATGGTGTTATAGTCAAGATTTTCACACAACTTATAAACTATTGACAGTAATGACTGAATGTCTAAAAATAAACCTGTGTTCATAGCATTTGAAATTTAAAGAATCAAATTGTAAGTTGTAATCAATATACAAAATTTAAGACTTAAAATATTTTCAAAGCTTTTTTTGTATAAAATAATCTACTAAAATCAAATGTAAAATAAAACAAGTTGGAAACAAGAATTGGATAAAACTGAAATTTCTAATTCAATTTTAAAGATTTAATTAACTATTTTTATTAAAATAAAACAATTTCCAAATCTAGCAACCAATGGACATCTGTAGCTGCTAATTGGATCCATGAATCACACATATTATACCTAGACCAATTTGTACACAAATTGAAAAGTAATGTGAAATTTGTTTTGTGGTACTAAGTAGTAAATCCTGGAACATTCTACCACTGAGCTACATCCCTAGCCATATTTTATCTTTTATTTTGAAACAGAATCTCACTTAGTTGCTGAGGGCCTCACTAAATTGCTGAGGCTTGCCCCGAACCTGTAGTTCTCCTGGCTCAGCCTCCCATGTCCTGGGATTACAGGAACATACATCACACCCAAGTATTAATATGAATTTTTAAAATTGTAAGATATTCCTCAGCTGCCAGCTATAGTTGTTATGAATGCTCACCAACTTGTGAGTGGCTCTGGAATCATAAATTTGAAGCATAGACAAATAAGAAAGTGTGCACTTGGCTCTCTTTTTACTGGGGATAATTTGTTTTGCAGAATTGCTTTGCAAATTTCAGATTGCACATACGCTATCCTAAAAGAATCACCATGTTTACTGTGGGTGTTCTCTTGTTTAAGCATTGTTACTGCTAAGTCCTCCCTGCTCTCTGTGGCCATGTTGCTCTCCAGCATCCAAGTGGCTCAGCCCATAAACCTTTGCACCATTCAGACACAGTTGGCTTTTATTCCATGGACACAGGGCTGGAGGTATGGAGAAATATTTTCTTGGGATCTGAATCATGTTAGTTCTGACAGCAGATGTTTAAGTCAGCCGTGCCAGTTTGAGAACGAGATCCCGAGAGACAGAGGCATCCATATGTTTGTGAATAAGCTTGTTTTTGTTTGTTTATCATGGATGAAACACTCCTACATGCAGGGTATAGCCCAGGACCCCTCCTGGAGGAATTGAGGGTCTGTGTAGCTGTTACCTATGAGACCGAGGGCTTTCAGATGAGGCAGTTACTTGCCTGAATCTTGAAGGAGATAAGGCAACATGAGGCCTGTTACTGAGAGTGTGCAGAGGCCCTTAGGAATAGAGTAAGGCCACTTGTTCAGGGACCTGCAGACATGTCTGTATGGCTTGAGCAGAGGTTGCTAGAGTCAAGTTGAAGAGTTAAGTTGGATTGCATCCACAGAGGCCATAAGAGCCAAATTTAGGGAACTTGGGGTTTATTTCAATGCAAGGTGGAAACTGAAGAACTTTATCCATAGGAAGTATTTGATTAAATTAAACTATGGATGTGAAGCATGGTTAGGAAAAGGGCAATAACAGAGACAGGTGCCCCAATGAGGGTGGTAATTATCCCAGGGAGAAACAAAGATGTGGCAGGGGTCATGAAATGACAGTGGCGTGGGGTAAAGTGAGAGGCTGGATGCTAGGGTAGGCATGGCATACTCTGGCTGTTTAATAAATGTTCAGATGGAATGTGCTTCTGTTTCTAGTGCCTCCAGCATTTTAACTGCATTATCATATGTCTTTGTTTAACTGAATTAATTTGGATATATCATTTCAACTCTTCGAATTGCAAAATAGGTACATTCTTTTCAAGGAAAGATTGGTTCCAAGGAAAGTCTACCAAGAAGTTCTCAAGGAAGCTGATCTGATACTGTTACACAACTGTATTCATTTCCAAGGTGAGCTGCTTCTTGGCTGCTGTGTCCTTGGGTTCAGGTTCATCTCAGAGGTATATCAGGTCCTCCATTACTGGGCTATGATGTATACTCGTTTTCTGTACATACTACACTGCCCTTCAGTTAGCTCTGGAAAGATTCCTTGCCTACTCTGCCCAGTGGGAAACATTTGGAATTCTCTTTTGAATATTCTAAACAGACTGTAACTTTACAGAATGTCCCTTTGTTCTCCAAAGTGCTGAATCATTTATTTCTAGATCAAGTTTAACCTAAAACAACTTTTGTTTTATTTTGCTCTATTTGACTTCATGTAATCTTTTGAAACTGATTGGGAGCAGATTTATAACAAATGTAGCTTCAACTTGACTTGGAAGTTTGGCAGCCACAGGCAATGGGGATTATGTTGTTCTTGTATCTCTCTTGAAAAGCTCTTTATATCCTACTTGCTATGTCTGTCTTCTCATCTCAGCTGGGCCAACTGGACCACTTGATGCAAATCCAATTCTGCTGGTCTCTAAAATGTCGCCTGACCTTAAGTAGGGGGATAAGAGTAGCTCGACCTTAATAGCTAGTGAATCTGTTCCTAGTCGACTTGCTGTTGTTATGACCATGTACTCTGGTGCCAATACCCGCTTCTTTCTGGATTTTGCTTGCTGAGTCCAGGCATTGATAACCCGAGTTTTCTAAGATGTGGACAATAATGTGCTTTTATCCATTTGTGTGTGTGTTTGTGTGCGTGCATGTGAACAGTACTGAAGATTGAACCCAGATATATGCTTATGCTAGGCAAGCACTCTACAACTACGCTACATGCCCAGCCCTTTTTAAATTTCCTAAGATCACACCATTGTCTTGTGTTTGATCTTCTAGTAGGGGCCTATCACATTATTTGTTTGTTGCCTTGCTTCTGGTATATTTCATTCATATACCAAGGCAGATTTTCTTCCATTCATAGTGTTAGAGTTATTCCCCTAGAGCATTCCTCATCCCAGGATAAAAGTCTGACAATAGAGTCCAAACTCTTCAACCATGTTAAAGGAATACTTGTTCAGCAGGTTGGGTGTATCCTGAAAGATGAGCAAATTTGTAACTCATATTCTGGTAGAAAAACCTCATTGGATAAATGGCAATAGGAACTTGAAGTTATTTTTTCCTCTGCCTTTCTGAATCTAGAGACATTCAAACTCTGTACTACATCCCCAGACCTATTTTATTTTGAAATTGATGCTGCATGATGGCCATGAACCTGCAGTCCTCCTCTCTCAGTCTCCCAAGTACGGGGATTACAGGTACGCATTACCATGCTTGGCTGGGTTATTCTTATTATAGTGAGAATATGCTGAGCAGAATCAAATGCACTGAGTATATATGTTGTATGTTCTAACCATGGTTCCTCAGGCGATACAAAGATGAGTGAAAACTGCTTTCTGGATATTTTTTCTCTCACCTGTTCTTGTTGCAGAGAGATCTAAAAGAAGACATAAATGAAATGCATGTGAATTTTGGGCCAAAATGAAAGGACGAGCTTGGAAGGTGCTTGGCTACTGTGCTGTGGGAGCTTGAGGCTAGGGAAGGCTTGGATGCAGCTTCTAGAAGGGTAAGATTTGAAATCATCACAAAAATATGGATAGGGATTTAATAGAAGAAAAGGATCACCAGAGAAGAAAAAAGCATGAGTAAAGAAGCAAAACATGTCTACAGAATGTCAAATAAGTATGTGTGTTCACCAGGCAGAGGTATAATGTACAAATAGCAGAATGGAAATATGTAAGTTGAATTCTCAGATGATCTAATGCAGAATGCTCATGTCTCCTCTCACCAACTACTTTTTAATATTTTTATTTGTACATTGTAATCATACATCGTGATGATGTTCAGGGTGATAGAGGCATACATGCACACAGCACTTGGTGAGCATCCCCCAGTTCCCACCTCACACCCTCTCCTTCATCTTCCCGGGCATGACACTGTGATTGGCATTAAAAATTTGTGGTTTTTGGCTACTTCAGAGAGATGTGGAAAGCCCTCTAATGCACCTAAATCCATGAAATTATGGCAGAAGCAGAAAGGGAATCATGCTTCCCAGCTGGCATTTGGTTCAGGGATAAAGTGTGATGACCATTGTAGATCTCCTGCCTCATGTATACCCCTTACACTGTAATACTCACATGCTTCTATAGAAATCCTGGAATCTATCTTAAACTTCTTGAAAGATACATGGGTCATTAGGTCAAGGATTTTTTTAGGTCCTTCCTATTTATTTCTAAGCTTCATACTTTCTTTTCAGAAGTGTTTTCAAATTTTATAGGCCCTAGGCAACTTTTATAGATGTATTTCTCAAATTAAACTCATATCCCCCTTTCGTTGGTTCTCATGATGACCTTTTGTAATTTCAAGATTAAAATTCTGGGTTTGCCTTTCTAATTTTCATGATAGTTATTTAGAGGTTTTGACTGATTTTGTGATATTAGACAAGACAAAAACATAGACTGAGCTTTGGCCTCTAATATGACTTTTCAGATGAGAGGACTAAAGTAGATCAAGACTAAATACTGAATACAGGATTTGTAAAATTTTAGATGTAGATATGGTTTTGGGAAAAAAATGACTTTAAGTTAAGTGCACAAAAGATTAAATGATGTTTTTCTACGATTCTGCACACACATGACTCCTTCAGGGTTTTTTTGTTTTTTGTTTTTTGTTTTGTTTTGCTTTGTGGCACTGGGGATCGAACAGAGAATTTTGCACATGCTAGACAAGTGCTCTACCACTAAGCTACATTTTCTGTTCTTTTAAAAAATTTAGTTTAGAAGCAGGGTCTTGCTAACTTTCCCAGGCTGGCCTCAAAATTATGATTCTCCTGTCTCTGCCTCCTGAGTGACTGGGATTTGAGATGTGTGCCACCATGCCTAGATTCTTCAATAACTTTATGAACCATTTGCTTGTGACTTTTCTAATTTTAAAGTGCAGATTCTCTGTGAACATTAATTTGTTATAAAAATGGCAGAAAAGTATTGGTCTTGTTGTTTTAGGGAGGAAAAAATTGGAAGCAATATCTAGAAGTATCATCTTCCTATATATCATTTTTATCACAGAGAACACAAATGGTAGAAGTGTTGGGATATCATGATATTAAATCCATGTGTCATATCGGGCTATATATTTGTCTTCCAGAGTAAGCAAATGAATTTTTCAATATTTCTTTTATTGGTGCATTGTAATCATACATCTTAAGTACAAGCTGGAAGAAGCATACATACACACAGCCTCATTTAACCCTTCCCCACTTCCTGCCCCATTCCTTCCCTCTTCCCCCTTATCATGCTAGGCTTAGTGATTGACTTTTATAGGTTTGTGAATGTAGATGAAGAAGGAGAATCCTTAGATGAGCAAAAAAAGGCGACCTAAGTGAAGGTGATGGGAGGAGAGGTAGAGGGAAACACCCTAATGCAGACGAATTTTTCAATATTTCATCTCATTCTGCTCCTACATTACTACATTTGAGGCAAAATACTCTTGCAAGTAAGGTATATAAGGCTTTTTGATGTAAATGGAGTATATACTTGATGGCTTTTATAGAATATACAACAGACAAGAAAGATAAAATTATTTTATTAGATCCTCTAAAATTAAAAAAAAAAACAGAAAGAGATGCAAATCATTTAATTGGAATCAAAACAATTCCACAAGACAAAGTAGAATTTAAGCATAAGTTTACACTGACAGATTACTCCTTGAAAGCTTACAGACTGCTATTTGAGTTCAGCATTAGGAACTAAACTCAATGTTCTTTCAGTTCTACTAGTTACACTTTGCAGGTATGCTATCTTGCTAACATTGAAATAAATGTGTTTCTTAGAAATCATTATTTGACTGGATTATACTGGATGCAGGTCATGTTCTTGAGAGAGACCAGTTCTCTTCGTGTGCCAATCAGAATGCAGCTCTCACCATCCTGCCTTTTGGAGGCTAAGGTGGTCGGTTGTGCTGTACGGGGACAGGGCTTTCACCTTTATCATTGGAGAGAAGACCGTGGAACTGTGTCAGCTGGAGGATATAATATTTAAAGAATCAAAAGCCACTAAGATCACAAAAGTACTTTATTTCCGGTGTATTTAATGCACTGATATTTAGAAAACTGAGTTGAGAACTGCAATGTCTTCACCAATGGAAGGGAGAAAACCACAAATCCTTTGTATCCCTTTGAACTAGTCATTTTTCTTAAGTAATTGATAACTGACTGGGTTAGAATACCATCTTTCTCACTGTTAACTGGGGCACTTTGGGCAAGCGATGTATCAAGTTGGTGCCTCACTATTTTTTTTTCCTTTTTTTTGGTGATTGAGCCCAGGGGCATTCTACCTCTGACCTACACCCGTAGGCCTTGTTTTTGTTTTGAAACAGGGTCTTGCCAAGTTGCTGAGGGTCTCACTAAATTGCTGAGGCTGACTTTGAACCTGTGATCTGCCTGTCTCAGTCTCCTAGGTGCTGGGATTACAGGCATGTGCCATGATGCTCAACTGGTGCCTCACTTTCAGTATAGTACTTATATCATTGGGTTTTGTAAAAATTAAATGGGGGAATACATGGCAAGTATCTAAAATGATGCTTGGCACATAGCATGTGCCTGATAAATGTTACCAAGAGGCCACAATGCTTGTCCTGTATGTTTGTGATGACAAAACATATGCATGACACCTAATAAAAGTAGCTGTTCAATCAATAATCCTTATTATCAACATCATTATAAACAATGCTTTTTGGATATTTATAAAACTAAGCTCAAAAACAAAAGCAAAACAAAAAGAGCAAAAAACTTTTCCCAGTTATTAAGTTAAGCCAGTTGAGAACCAAATTTCTCCAGTCTTAGTGGAACTTCCAGTGACAGATTTTCCTTTGCTCCTGAAATTCTTGAGAAGACATTTAATAAAAATAAACTTTTCTTTACTAAGGAGAATTAGTAGAAGTCCTGAGTTTTATGTTCTTATTTTCTGTAAAAAGTAAAAGCTCAGTACTATCATGCTTTTTCTTGAAAAAATGCAATGGATCTATGCCAGAAATGAATCTTTTTTCATTGGAAGGGAAAACAATCTCCCCAGAGACTTAACTGAAAGAATAGTAATAGCATCCCCAGTGGCACTGTCAAGTGACATGACTTTGCTGCTCTGTCCTCCCAATTCCTGGGCATTCACTGTCGACACTATTCTCTACCTGTTCTGAACTGATGCTGATGTCTCCTCACGGAGGATCTAGGTTGCACTTCCATGCAGAGGAGGATGTGTCAGAGGTCCAAATTTGTGAATGGAACTAGTTTTCCCTGGGGAAAAAGGAGAAGTATACACCATTGTTTCATGACATAAAATTTTATATCAATATATGTGACATATAGGTGATATTTATCTTGTTACATATTATCTAGAGATTTTAGTGAGTAGTTTAATTGATTTTTCTCCTATACATTATTTTATAACTGATATGTTGTAAATATAAACAATAAAAACAACAGAAAAGACAGAAGATGGACTATGTGGAAGTTTTGTTTTTTTGTTTTTGGCAGTGCTAAGGATTGAACCCAGGGCCTCATATATGCTAGGCAAGCACTCCACCAACTGAGCTACATCCCTAACCCTTCATGTGGAAGGTTTTTTTTTTTTTTTTTACTGGGGATTGAACACAGGGGCCTTTAACTCTGAGCGATACCCCCAGACCCTTTTTAAAAAAAATTTGGAAACAGGGTATCACTAAGTTGCAGAGGGCCTTACTAAGTAGCTGAGACTGGCCGCAAACCTGTGATCCTCCTGTCTCAGCCTCCCAAGTACTGGGAGTACAAGTGTATGCCACCACGCCAGGTTGGAAGTTTTGACTAAGAAGTCTTCCTCTTTATTTGGTTGAAGATAAGAAAAGGCTGAAAAAATTTTTATAATATATATTCATCAAAAGATAGTTAATTTCTACTATAAAGCATTGTTTTCCTTGAAGAATGATGCCAGATTCTGCTGTAGTGGAAAGGTATTTATTGACAAGAATTTGGATTACATTTTAGTCTTATTTATTCATAGTATCTTTTCTGATTGGTTATTATTTGTATGTAGGAAATAACCTGATATTTGAATGCTAAACTTTTATGCAGTGAGATTTTCCAGACTATTATACTGATTCTCTTTTTTAGTTGATTCATTTGAATTTTCCAGGTAGATGTTAATTATCATGTCATCTACTTGTAATGATAGTTTTGTCTTTGCTTTTCCAATATTTATCCTAATATAGTCTTTTATTTCTTTCCTTATTGTGCTGACTTGATTACGACATTTATTATACTGTTTAATTGTGATGGTCACATTTGGCACCCTGGTCTTGTTTTCAACTGAACTAGAAATGCTTTAACTGTTTTACTATTAAGTTCGATGTTTGATCCAAATTTCTAGTTAATATTCTTTATCAAATTCAAGAACTGAGCCGGGCGTGGTGGCGCACGCTTGTAATCCCAGCATTCGGGAGGCTGAGACCGGAGGATCCGGGTTCGCGGCCAACCTCAGCTACCTAGTGAGGCACTCCGCAACTTAGTGAGACTCGGTTTCAAAATAAAGAATAAAAAATAGGGCTGGGGGTGTAGCTCAGAGGTAGAATGCCCCTGAGTTCAATCCCCAGTACCGAAAAAAAAAAAAAAAATTCAAGAACTGGAGAGACAAGGCATTTTATTTCTGCTGTAGAAGAGGAAGTTTTGTTAGCTGTGTATCTTTGTGGGCTCTGATACTCTATAAATAGTTCATGAGATGTAACCACAGATAGAGTAGCAAACAGAAAGCTTGGCTAAAATTTAATTATGAGCAAAATGTTCAATGCAATACAAGACAAAATCCATAAATTTAGCAAAACTATGATGCAAAAACAAAACCTCTTACTTTTTGCCTATAGTTATAATTAGAAAATTTTTGGTATAGTCTGAGTGCTCAATAAAGGTTAACTTGAGTTATGATAATTCTAAAATTTACTTAGCTACCTAATTAGATAATTTTAATAATGAATTTCTGAGTGCTTAATAAAATAAATAGTATTAGCAGAGCCGTAACTTACTTTCATCAAAACATCAGCTTTCGAGGAAGCTTCAGCAATGCTGGGGTACTTTGCAGAATTCTCGTGAAGCTGAAAAGGAAAATATGGTTAATTAATGATTTGTATAAAGGTAAAAGCAAAAGTAAGTTGTAAGTTAACTTGTTAATATGTGAAGATACAACTGGATAAGTGGACTGTATTCCACTCTTAGAGAAAGTGTGTTGCTTAGTGTAAGCACATGACAAATCACAGAACCAAGAAATAAAAATTCTTTTCCTACAATTGCATCAACTATTTGATATCACTTTTTAAAAAATCTCTCCTTGGAATGAAAAGATCAGGAACTCTGATTAACTTGCTTTAGGACAAAAACTGAAATAATTTTCTTTCTTGCAAAGCACTTGGCAATAATTTTCAAGGTCAGATTTTCTTGGGCACATCATTGTCCTTCCCAGCCACCTCTCAATCCAATATCTGCAGTTTAAACTCTTGATTTAACTCTCAACTTGTATGTCCAAATATGTCTGTATGTCTCCTTGAGAACCTCTTGATATCTCCACACAGATGTCTAACAGATGCTTCAAACTTAACACAGACAAAATAGAACTCCTGATTCCTTCTTGCCAAATTTACTTCATTTTCTGTGCCCATGAAAAACTTGCACTACCTGTCCAATTGCCTGGCCAAAAAGTACCAGTGATTATGAACTTCTTATTTCCCACACCAATTTGAAACCCACATCTAACAGATTACACCTCCTCACTTGTTCATAACTTTGAATCTAGCTATTGATTGTCTCTGGAATTTCCTTCCCCATAATATTTGAATAGCCAACCTTTGTCTTGAATTAGGGCTGAACTCAAATATCATTTCTTAAAGAATCCTTTGATTCTTTATCCTGATATAAAGTGACCACAATTCATCAAATAGATTTTCTCCATACCACTTATTTAATTCCTCTTCTTCCTTCTCTTTCTTTCTCTGACCTCCCTTTCTTCTTTTTTTCCTTCCATCCTTTTAAAAAATTTCCCTATCAAATGCAAGTTCCGATAGCAAGTATTTTCAAAATAATATCTACAATATTGTAAGTACTCAACAAATATTTGCTGAATGATAAAAGTATAAAATGATATATCAAGAAAGATCACAGTCCTACTTGAAATGTTATCTGATTAAAATTTTCTCTGATCCTGCCTGTCTAGATTTTGTGTCTACTCTTGATTTTTCTAACATCTATATTTCCATGGTGCTTTGTAAATATTCATATTTCCATTGACTACTATGTGTATTTAGCTGCAATTATTTAGGCCTCTACTGCCCTGCTTGAGGAGTGCTTGCTTGTGTCTTATCTGCAGAAATGTAAGTAACATTACTAAACACTTACAGTGTGAAAGGAATTGGTCTAAGTATGTCTTATATGGGTTTAGTCACTTAATACTTTCAATAATTTTTGAGGTAGATACTAATATTATATTAGCTTTACTCTTAGATGAGAAGATTGGGACACAGTGATTTCACCCCAAGTTGTACAGTCAGTAAGTGGCAAGAGTTTAATTCAAACACTGAAAGCCAGTGGAGGAGTTTGCATCCTTAACCACTAGGCTGTGCTACCTCTTAACCTGGTGTGTGATCAGTACCCTGCATAGGGTTACTGAGTTGAATGACATGTTGAACTCTGTAGCTAAGCATCTCTCATCACTAGCCTGGATCATTTGTATTTAAATGACAGAATCACTGATTTGGGTTTCTCTTGGCTACTACCAAGTATTCTTCCAAAAACACAATGGTAATTTAGGCTCCTAGTTTATTTGATTTCAATTTATCTTCAATTTTATGGGGGAGAAATGGAGAATAAACATTCAATAGATTTATGTAGTATATAGGCCTATATTGTTGATGTCGATGAATAAATTCTTTCATAATACAGTGTAGAAAAGGGACATCCTCAAACATGGAATTCTCAGTTAACAAAATATTATTTAAAACACCTGCATAAGCCATACTGTAACAAGCAAAGAGGAAGGGGAAGTACTCAAACTTGGAGTCAAGCATTCAATAAAGTTTTGGTTATACACACATGCTTTTCCTGGTAGATATGTCCTGAGCAGTGGAGCAAGCTGTGTCCCATTGCCGATGGAAATAACCAGTCTCCTGCTGATATTTTAAAAACCCAGGAAAGCCAAATGTGATACCTCTCTGAAACCCATCAGTGTCTCCTACAATCTGGCAACCACCAAAGACATTGTCAGTGTGGGACATTCCTTTCATTGAATTTTGAGGACAGTGATGACCAATCAGATGAGCTCGGAGACTACTCTGTTATTTTTTTCCCTTAGAATATACCAGGGAAATTAAAACAGAAGGGCATAAGAAACACCATAGCCATCCCAAGTATTTTGAGCATGAGTACAGTATTGCCAATATCTGGTGAGGCACTTAGGGCTTTAGAAAAAATGCCCAAGTGGCAAAGATGATTTTTGAAACTCACGGCTCTGTTTTCAGTTCCTCCACTTCTCTCTGTGTGTGTGTGTGTGTGTGTGTGTGTGTGTGTGTGTGTGTGTGTGTGTATGTTACTGGGAATTGAATCCAGGGGAATTCTACCTCTGAGCTACAGCCCTGTTTTATATTTTATTTTGAAACAGGGTCTCACTAAGTTACTGAGGACTTCCCAAAATTGCTGAGGCTGGCCTCAATCCTGCAATCCTCCTATCTCAGCTCTCAAGGACTGGGATTATAGACGTGGACCACTATGCCCTGCTCAGTCTTCTCCTTTTTTTTGTTTTTGTCCTTCCCCTTCTTAATGCATCATCTTATCTCTTTGGGCCATTCCAAGGTCTTTATTTTCATGTCACTCTCTCTGTATAAACATTTGCCCCAACAGGTCTAGTGAATAAATCACTATGAATATAAAAAATGAAAAGGCAAATATATTCTAATTGGGATTGGGCTGGATGTGCATGGCAGGGAAGAAAAACAGGGAGATGACTGAATTATCCTCAAACCCCATAATCTGACAGCTAGCCTGCTATATGGCTAGCTTTTCTTTACTGTCTACTGAATAGGTTGTTAAGTAGCATTTCCATGAAACAGTTCTACTCCCACATAAGACCAAACTGGTGTTAGCACTTTCCAATATGGCACCAAGGCTAAATTATAGGCATCTTGAGGCTATGTTCCTTATTAATACTAGATTCCATCTGGTATCATATGTATTTAAATATTTTTATGATTAGACATAGTCTTGAAAATGACAAGTCACACAGTGTAAAAGTTGTTAAAGTGATCTTGCCCCACAGGTACTTTCTCTTGGACCCTGGCCAGAGATTCCCAACCAAGCTGCCAAGATACACTGTTGTATCATCATTGAGTACAAAGAATGTGATGACCAATTTGTCATTCAAAATAAGCTACTGTAGATTTTGATGCACACTGCATATATGTAGCTTTTGTTGAAAAACAACAAACTTGCAAATTAAAGGAGATTCAAGAAAAGCCCTTAATTATGTAATTATTTAACCTTGCAATATGTTTTCTTGGCAGTGGAAATAGGAAAAAGTGTGGCTCCTGTGCTGGGAAGTGTATGTAACTCAGGGACTATTTCATCAATGCCACAATTAGGGATGCCACAGACATATAAATGTCATCATCCCTGATGGGCTGAGGGATGAGCTGAAACACTTTGGCACTAGTGTTTGTTTTCATTTCTGCTCAGCATAATTTAGTGTTGATGCACATGTAGTACAAAGATAAGCTGGAGTTTATGATCCTTAGACTAACAGTAGTTCCCTTTTATTCCAGTGCTGAAAAATGGTCCTATCTCTGAAAGCTACAGGCTCTGTCAGTTCAATGTTCACTGTGGCAGTATATTTAACTATGGTTCTGAGCACACAGTGGACAGAGTCAAATATTCCACAGAGGGAATGTAATTTAGTATGTGAGAGACAATTACACTGTGAGTACTCCCCAAACCATCTCCATTACTACCTAAGTCATCACCTTAAAGACTCCAAAAAAGTAAGCATTCTGTTCTCTGTAAGGAACTCCCAACCACCATTAAAATCAAACACAGAGCCAGGTATGGTGGGGCACATCTGTAATCCCAGTACTTGGGAGGCCGAGATAGGAGGATTATCTCTTTGAGACCAGCCTCAGCAATTTAGCAAGTCCTTCAGCAACTGTTTCAAAATTTAAAAAATGAAAATAAAAAGGGCTAGGGTTTAGCTTGGAGGTAGAATGTCCATGGGTTCAATCCCCAGTACCTTCCCCTGCAAAAATTAAAATAGACACAACATGTTTGACAATATTGAGTCATTTCTTATGTAGAAAGACATAGCTAATCTTGGGGCTGAACTCCTAAGGCCAAGATTCACTGTTCCC
>PVLC010016997.1:0-34880 GCA_004027655.1 Graphiurus murinus
ACTTAGAAAAGGTGTGTTTATTCAAATAATTGTTCAATTCACAATAAAAAATTTTAAAGACTTTTCACCACATTTTTGTTAGTGAGCTAAGATTTTATTTGTTTGTTTTAGTTCATTTTATCCATTTACTGAACCAGCAGAAAATAGCCTTTGAATGCCTACTCTGTGAAGCCCTGCACACCGCTAAGAGGAGCCAGGTAGGAAATAGATTCTCTTCAGCAGAGGGTTTAGAAGCCCAGGTAGGCCTGAGCATTTGATCTAGACCTTGACTGCAGGGTAGAGTTACAACTTGTCAGGGGCCCAAAACTTGTTAATTTAATATCCAGAAACCTCCAACCTCAGGATGAAGGCTTGGACAAAGTCAGCAGACATTTCTGGTTTGTTTAACCGACACCATGTATAATTATTTAGTTTACTGCCAACTTTAAAAACTTAAGATATTTCATATGAAAATACATCTAAAAGGTTGGATGCCTCCTTGTCCCTGTGTCTGAGGCTGCAAGAGATCAGCTGGTAAAACTGTTGCTCAGGTTGTGTGTTCTTCAGGTCTCCTAGGTTCCCACTGGCCCTATCGGTCCCCATGTGTTACCTGGAATTTATCGTTGTGCTTGTGTTGTAGTTGTTCTTATAGCAGAATTAAAAGAATGGTGAAGTATGTCTTTGGTTCACATCGCTATCAAAACTGGAAAAATACAATACAGTGTCAAAAGGCTGTGGGCTTTAAGAAAAAAAGCAAAGAGCACCTTTCTTTGTGGAGATGAGACAGGGTTTCTAATGTCCTGCCAGTTTTATTCCTACTTCCTGGGTAGGCCCATGTGAGTAACTGACTTTTAAATGTTTATTTAGGAAATATCACAACTGTCACTTTAGCTGCAGTTTAAATGTAATTTTTTTTTTCCTTAATGAAAGAGGATTTGGAATAGCAGGTTGGGGTTGAAACATGGCAAATGGTCTTAAGTGCTGTTCTGGATTGAATTGTATTGCCCAGACTAATGTTTCTGTTTAATCCTCCAATGTGATTATATTTGGTGACAGAGTCTTTAAAGAGGTAACTAAAAGGCTTGAGGTCATAAAGGTGGGGCCTTAATCTAGTAGAGATGATGTTCTTATAAGAGGAAGAGACACAGGGGTGAGTATACACAGAAAGCCACATGAGGACACAAGAAGACAGCCATGAGAAAGCCAGGGAGAGAGGCCTCAGAGAAGCCAAATCTGCCCGCCCCTTCATCTTGAACTTCAAGTCTCATAACTATGGAAAAATCACTTTTTGTTGTTTGATCCACCCAGTCTGTGGCACGTTGTGTCTGCCCTGGCAAACTAATACAAGTGTTTTAGTAGGATATGGTTAAGTAGAAACTGGCAAAGGAGGACCAAGAGACAGAAACATTTGGAAAAGAAAAGGCCAACCTGCAAAGAAGGCAAGAGAGTCAAACTGTGGGGGAGGAGAGACTACCAAAACAAAAGCAAAAACAAACACCACCACACTCTGGTACTTAAAAACGAAAAGAAAACCTGCAAATTGACTGAGCTATCAAGTGTATGTTGGCCAGGTGAGGAATCTACAAAGAGCAGCTTAGCAAAAACCAGGGAGAGCATCATTTTCCTCAGGCCTTCAGGTTCATGGGAAACATTCAGGTATTTATTATCTTGAGGGCCAGAATTAGAAAGCATGATCCTATTGTTTTCATTTATTTTAGGATACAGACTATTTTGGGTTTTGATATTTGGGGTTGTTTTTGGTTTGGTCTTTCTAATCCCCTCACTCCCGCACCCTTCCCCTCGCCCTTGTACGAACGACTCTGGGAGAAACTAATTTAAAAGAAAACAGAATGGAAACCAGCTCTGACCCACTGACTGTCAGTACTCAGGAAGGCAGCCTTTCTTTCCGGCTGGAAAAGCAGTGCCTTGGACCTGTACTTCGAGTTCTGGCCACGAGATGGCAGGAGAGGACCAACACGTCTGGCCCTCCGGCTGCGAGGATCGTCTTCGCGCTAAAATGGGGGAAATGTCTCGCAGAGAGCCAAGGTGAAGAGAGGACGACTATGCTGTCCCCTAGTTCCGGAACATAAGGGAATTGTGAGGCTGCTTTCCAACGAAGCAAAGCAGTTTGTCCAAGGGCTCTGTCAGTCCCAGCGCACCGAGCCTCCGTGGGTCACAGACCAGGGAAGGAAACCTCGTTGTAGGAAAGTGAACGAGAAATTAGTGTATTTTGCAAGATCCGCTGGCCAGCCAGCATTTCAGGCTGTTTGTGGGCTGAGACAGACACAATCTCTGACTTCCTCAGAGACAGACTTCCCACCCGCAGCTTTAAGGGAAGTGACCACAGAGCGGCGGGAAAGGGGACGCGCGGGGGTGGGGGGGTGACTGAAGCCTGGAGTGGGGCTGTGGTGTTAGAGCTTACGTTGCTGTTAATTGGAAAGTAGATTTATAATGCCAATAAGTCACCGGAGAAAGGGGATAACGCGGCGACAGAGGATGTTAATGCTATGAAATGTCAGAAGGGACAATTCAGGCACTATTGAGATGGGGAGATGAAGGACTTTCGACCGTGCTGAAAGTCTCCCGAGTATTTCCTGAGAGCCCACGCTTCCCGCCTACCCCCTACTCAGCGGCCTTTGCTGGGGTCGCTTCTTAAAACGAGGAGCTCTCCCGCTTCTGTTGCAGGGTCTCCCTCCCTGCGCGGGCTAGTCCCGGAACACTGCCCTGCTGACTAGATTGTAAGAAAACGGCTTTCCCCAGGTGCTGGGCTCCTTGTTCAACATTTTACACTAAGCACCTACCCTGATCTTTGAGGTCCCCGTGGCGCTGGGACAAAGTCACTTTGACTCGCCCTGTTATCTCCGCAGCATTGCAGGGCTGCTACAGAGCCTATATTCTCTAAGAACCAGAAATCAGTACACTCCGGTAGACAACAAAAGTAATAACTTTATTTTCCAAAGAGAACTCTTTCACAAACTTCCTGGTTGTGCCTTGTTCACGCCAGTAGCTCTCCAAGCCGTTGCGCTTACGCTTCTTGTCCGTCCTTCCGAGCCTACGTTACTTCCTTCGTAGATCCCTTCTTCGGCCCGAGCCGACTCAGTAAGTTCAGGCAAACTGGAAAGTAACCGCCCAAACGCTTGGAGAGCAGGAAGTAAAAATTCAAGGCCTAAAGTCTTCCTGTTTTCTCGCCAACGTAGTCTACGAACTTCGTCCAATCAAATCAAGTGTATTTCGAAACCACGATGCCATTGGTTAAAGTGAAAGAGAAATTGTAGCCAATGGCACAGCTGCATTTTCGCGCCCGGGGATGACTATAAGTAGCCAAGCTCCTGCTCTCTCAGTACCTGTTGGTCTCTTCCACGCCTCAAGAGCTGAACCATGTCGGGACGCGGCAAGCAGGGTGGCAAGGCGCGCGCAAAGGCCAAGACTCGCTCCTCCCGAGCTGGGTTGCAGTTCCCGGTCGGCCGAGTTCACCGCCTGCTGCGCAAGGGAAACTACGCTGAGCGCGTCGGCGCCGGCGCTCCGGTCTACCTGGCGGCGGTG
Source organism: Graphiurus murinus (assembly GCA_004027655.1). Taxonomy (NCBI): domain Eukaryota; kingdom Metazoa; phylum Chordata; class Mammalia; order Rodentia; family Gliridae; genus Graphiurus; species Graphiurus murinus. The sequence continues at coordinate 3,523 of PVLC010016997.1, forward strand.
CTGGAGTACCTGACAGCCGAGATCCTGGAATTGGCGGGCAACGCGGCCCGGGACAACAAGAAGACTCGCATCATCCCGCGCCACCTGCAGCTGGCCATCCGCAATGACGAAGAGCTCAACAAACTGCTGGGCAAGGTGACCATCGCTCAGGGCGGCGTCCTGCCCAACATCCAGGCCGTGCTGCTGCCCAAGAAGACGGAGAGCCACCACAAGACCAAGGGAAAGTAAGGCCTGAGTTCAAAAACCGTTTAAAGACAAAGGCTCTTTTCAGAGCCACCACCATTTCTAAGAAAGAGCTGAGCATTACTGTTTTCTATACCTGTCAATACCAGGTTGATTGTATAACCACTTGGGATAACCAGATTTCATTAAATATAAACAGAAGTTGAGTCAAGTCCTTTAAGTTTACAGTTCTAAGTCCTAAGACCATGAATCCATCCCCAGGCATTGTCTCCTCCCTACAAAACAAGGTCGCAGAATGTTGAGCCCCCGCCCCTGCCCTTTCTAGGAGAACCTGATGGTGTGTTGGTTAAAACCCCTGTCCTAAGTCCTTTTTCTAGGACTACTTGGGCTTTACTGGAGAAGACTCCATTGCCACTGAACCTATCGCTCCACGAGTGCAGTTAAAAATGCACGGTTGACAAATGGTCCAAGCAGCCGCCACTTGGTTAAGATCAGTTGATCATGTCAGATGCTATTTATTGGTAATTATTTAGTCTAACATATATCAATCCCTCATCTTCCCCATACCATGCTGGGCAAATCAAACTTCCCATGTTCCGAGGACCAATGGGCCAATCTATTTGAAAACCGTTTTCCTTGTTGATCTTGGTACAGTCGTTTAAAGCAGTTATGAAGCGGAAGTTTATTTTTTTAAACAGATTAATGAATACGTTCTATTTGTAACACGTATCTGAAATAGTGAAAAGACTTTAGTGAAAATGCTTTGCTTTAGGGACAGTTCAGAGTGACTTCCACGAATTCCAGAGCAGATTCTCCTTTCACTGGGGGAATCTTAGTGTGATTGCTCGAAAAACGGAAAACAAACCAAGAAAGAATGAAATAAAAAGCAAGGAAAGCAACACCCTTCAGAGGAGTGGTTGGAAACAAAGAGTGGATTAAAGGCCAATCAAGTGACTCCTGCAAAAGTTCTGACCAATCAGGATCAGATCCTCTGTATAAAAGCTGATAGCGGCACACGGATCTCAATAGTTACTTTCTCCAGCATGGCTCGTACTAAGCAGACTGCACGAAAGTCCACCGGCGGCAAAGCGCCCCGCAAGCAGCTGGCCACCAAGGCCGCTCGCAAGAGCGCGCCGGCCACCGGCGGCGTCAAGAAGCCACATCGCTACCGCCCGGGTACTGTGGCGCTGCGCGAGATCCGCCGCTACCAGAAGTCCACCGAGCTGCTGATCCGCAAGCTGCCTTTCCAGCGCTTGGTGCGCGAGATCGCTCAAGATTTCAAGACCGACCTGCGCTTCCAGAGTTCCGCTGTGATGGCGCTGCAGGAGGCCTGCGAGGCCTACCTGGTGGGGCTGTTCGAGGACACGAACCTGTGCGCCATCCACGCCAAGCGTGTCACCATCATGCCCAAGGACATCCAGCTGGCGCGCCGCATCCGCGGGGAGAGGGCATAAACTACTGCCCTGAGCTCAGTTGGTTTAACAAAGGCTCTTTTCAGAGCCACTAAGGTTCTCAATAAGAGCGCTGTTCCACCGTTCGGCTATCTCATATCTGCAGTCATAGGAAGACTTTCTCCCCTAACGACGCATTATCCCCTGTCCTAATAGCACAAAGTTTCTGAGAGTTCAGCAGCCCCTTTTCCTTTAGCTATTAAAACAGAATTGGGAGACTAGGATCAAATCAGAGGCCAACCTCAAGCAGTGGTTCTTAGACTACTTGTTCCTTGCATAATCCAGATGTAGAGGTTTGACAAATCTGTCAAAACAAGGGAGATTTTTAGGTTTGGGTATTTGGTCTCATTGCCTAGGTTCTGTCAAGTTATCTTCAGGTCTCAATCTCCCAAGTAGCTGGGGCTACAGGTGCATGCAGCTGCACCCTGTTGGGAGACTCACTAATCACATAAAATGAGACTAGTAGCATACATCTACCCACGTGGCTCATCCACTTCCTAGTAGGCTTTGACCCACCCAGTACCTGCACGCCGCACTTGGAAGGTCATATTGTAGGTTGTAATATCTGCATAAACAGTTGGTGACTTGCTGAACACGGTGGTGCATACCTGTAATACCAGTATTTGGGAGACTGAGGTCTCAAATGTTAAAATATATATAATTTTTTTAAAAAAATTATAGTTTTTTTTTTCTCTGATAAATCAGAGCAAAGTTTCTGATAGGTACAAGATTAGAAATCCTGTACTTTCTGAAATGGCAAATGGGAGAAATTGAATGAAACATTTAAACTACATAAGCGGCCTGCAAGAGGATTTAGAAACCAGGTATGGTGCTCCTGAGATATTGAGGTGATGAGTCCCTTCTAGGAAGCAGGTGCCCTCAGTTTCTTGCCTGAAGGTCAACAAGGCATCCCAAAACTAAACCGGGAGGCAGAAAGGAACTTTGACCCCTATTGTCTGCTTCTGTAATCTGCTTGCACATGATTAGAAAGACAAAAACAAATAATCAAACAAAAAACCCAAAAGGTTGTCTTTACCATAAAAATAACATCTAATGACCCTGTTGATTGTGTTGATTATTCTGTAAAGAGCACCTGGTATCTCTGAAAGCCATCTGCCCAGGCCAGTGAATAAAGCAACCTCTTCGGCACTTTGAGTCTGGTTTGTCTCTGTGGGTCACCTCGCAACATGACACACCTTAATCCCAGTACTTGAGAGGCTGAGACAAGAGGATCTCAGGTTTGAGGGTTGTCTCAGCAACCTAGTGAAACCCTGTTTCAAAATAAAATAGTGCTAGAGGATTGTGGCTTGAGGTAGAACACTCCTGGGTTCAATCTTCAGTACCACATTTTTAAAAAGATGGTTTGGAAATTAGAGTTCAGTATAAGAAAATATGCTTTGAGTGTTTTAACTTGAAGAAAGCATTCTCAGTTTTCAAATGGAGATAATGTAATGGTTAACAACTATACGAAACAGTTTTCAATTTCACTTATAATCAGATTAGTGCCTATCAAAACAATGAAGTGCTGCATAATACTCATTAGAGTGACAAAATTGGAAAGCAGGTGTCTCAATCCCCTTGTACTGCTATAGCAAAAATCAGGTGGCTTATAAACCAGTCAGTTCTGGAAACTGGGAGGCCTAGAGAGGGCCCATTTCCTGTTTCATTTAAGTGTCTTGCTGTGTCCTCACACAGTGGAAGGGCCAGGAGAGTGCTCTGAACCTCTTACAGAAACACTAATCTCCTCATGAGGGCTTCCTTTACCCTCATGAATCCTCTCCAAAGGCTGTGTCCTGCAGAAAACATTCAGTTGTGATTCCTTTGTACAGATAGATAGCTCAAAAGCTGCATGAGAGTTGTCACCAACCGAGAGCCCAGACAAAGTTTGTCCCAAGCTATTGCCTGTCCTTGGGGCCCATTCATCTTCCCCAGAAATCATTTATTCTTCCTCTAAAATCCCCTTCCTCTGTAAGGAAGGTTCCTAAGATTCTTCCTTCGCTGGGCTGTGGGCTGCTCATTCCCCTGAGAATATTTCATATTGATGGTTTTAATTTGTGAAGAACAAAGAAAGAAAAGAAATATAAAACATGAACCACTAGCTAATTTCCATTTTTTGGTAAAAGTCCTAGACTAGTTCTCTTGGCCCTCTTTGACTAAAAGTCCAAGGGGCAAACAGGAACTAAACCAGTATGTAAGAAGGAATGTTAACTGCTATTAGCTTTCTAAATAAGATAAGCTGTGTGCCCTAAGCACCTGATTTGTAAAACAATGCAATGATTTTCCATACCCCCAACTCTGTAACCAAAAGGTATAAAACTGGCCTACACCAGAGTTCCATGCAACAGCCTTTGGCACAAATGAAGTCTGGTGTGTCTCTGTGGGTCACCTCGCAACAAAACCTTAATTATATTGAAAACAGCGGAGCCATGAGACAAGTGAGGATCAGCACCAACCCCTGAGAACACTGGAGAAGCAAGTAGACCTCATTATTCATCTGAATTAGGGAATTAGATGGAACTTAGAACTGCTAACATATCTTGAAAAAGTACACCACTCCTGGTATGAGAAAAACACATATTTACTCATCCCACTTAATCGACAAGGATGTATTGGGCAACTCGGGTTAATTAGCATTTATTAAGTAAAACAAAAAGGAAGCATTTTGAAGGCATTTTTTTTTTTTTGAGGTTCTGAGGCTTGAACCCAGAGGCCTTCTACCTCTGAACTATACCCCCAGACCTATTTTTTAATTATTCTATTTTACTTTATTTTGAAACAGGGTCTCACTAAGTTGCGGAGGGCCTCACTAAGTAGCTGAGTCTGGCAGTGAACCTGCGACCCTCCTATCTCAGCCTCCCAAGTACTGGGATTACAAGTGTGCGCCCCCATGTATGGCTTGAAAGCACTTGATTTAAACAATATTCTCAAACTCTAAGAAATCTTCAGAATCTGTTCTCTCCACACAGGTGAAAAAAGAGAATCAACAGAGTCAGACTTAACAGAGAGCATTTACAAGTATTTGCACCTCTGAAAACATATGTATGTCAAAGTAGTGGGAATGGAAAGATTTAACAATCCCTTTCCTAAGGGCCATAGTTTACACTCCTGTAATAAAAGACAGGTAAACAAGATAAATCATTATATATTTTCATTTTACAACACATTCAGGAACAGATGCTACTAAGGCAGAATGTGGCTTAGTTTTTCAATAATTGCACGGGGAAGAGGACTGCTGAGAGCATTCCAGCAAAAGATAAGGGGCTCACACCTCAAATAATAAGCACTCAGTTTCCATTTTGGGCGGGAGAAAAAAAAGCTGGCATGGAAGCTCAGTGAGATTAAACAATAGCACAGGAGCATGTGATGCTTTGCATGTACAGTAATCACAGAAGTTGGCACGCGCTTGGAGACACTACTAAAACAAAACTGCATTTGTTCAAGTAGAAAATCATACACGTCTAAAACATGAAAAGTAAACATAACTGACAGTAATAAAAAGAGAATGAAAAACGTGGACAGGAGAAACAGAACCTGACTGGAAAGAGCCGGGCCGGGGGGGTGTGGGGGGGTGTGGGCAGAGGACACCAGTCCTAACAACTTGGGTCAGGGAAAGATAGATACTGCCTTTGAAAGACTTCCTTCTGGAATACTCATCCGTGGCTTCTGCACTGTGCCTGTTATTTGGAAATCTGAGAGGAGGCTCTGGGCACAGTTGATTTCCCTCAGCACAGGAGAGAGGAACCGGAGGGTCTGAGAGGCACTTTCACTTGCTTCACTCACTAAAGAAAAGGAGATGAAACTTCATCGGAATGGAGAAAATGTGGTCACCCCCCCACCACCTGCCCAAGGGATGGCGCGTGAGGAAAAAGGGTAAGGAAAAGGACAGAGAACCAAACTTGAGCAAGGTGGGCAAACGCACGCGAAGCCACGAGGCCTCACCGCCCCCCGCCACGTCCAAAGAGAGAGCTCTCTGCTTAACGGACGGCGTCACACACCATCGCAAGGTTGGCAAATGCCCTGTCGGAATGGCGGCTCGATTCCCGCAAGCACAAGGAGATAGTATGCCCTACCTAGACACCGAAAAGGCGGACAGCAAATCAGGACGCAAAATTAGGGGCTGCAGCTAGAACTCAAGCACCCACCTAGCGCTTTTAGGTAGGTCTCGTTAGAATTGAGTTTAAGCACCGCCCATTCCCCCCCCTCAAAATGTGGGCGGGGCTCCGCTACAGGCTCCGATATGTTTGGCGCCTGTAGTTCTCAATCAGGTCCGAGTAGCCCTTATATATAGCATTGACTTTGTGGCCTGACCACTAGATCTGCAGCCATGTCAGGACGCGGCAAAGGAGGCAAAGGCTTGGGGAAAGGTGGCGCCAAGCGCCACCGTAAGGTCCTGCGCGACAACATCCAGGGAATTACTAAACCCGCCATCCGCCGACTGGCTCGTCGAGGTGGCGTCAAGCGCATCTCGGGTCTCATATACGAAGAGACTCGTGGGGTGCTGAAGGTGTTCCTGGAGAACGTTATCCGCGACGCCGTCACCTACACCGAACACGCCAAACGCAAGACCGTCACGGCCATGGACGTGGTGTATGCGCTCAAGCGCCAGGGCCGCACGCTTTACGGCTTTGGTGGCTAAAGTTCTATTCTCTCCATTTTCAAAGGCCCTTTTCAGGGCCGCCCACAAAGTCAACAAAGAGCTGCACGTTTAGCTAAGTTTGTGTCCCATCTGTATGACGTTAAAGATGGCAAATTTGTTATGCGCCATAGTGCAAGAGTGTAATCACTTTTAAAGGTGGGACAAGCCTTGCAGGTTTGAGGCCAGAGCGCTGTAGGTTTGCAAGACAATGATCCAAAGGGATTAAAAGGGCTGGAAGTAAAACTGCAACTTAGGCTTTGGGCGGAATCTCACTTGGTTTTAAGAGTTAGGCAGGCCCCACCTGTATTACTTTGACCCACCATGAAAAGGATTGGAGAAAACAGCATGACCCCACAACTAAACAAGAAAGTTGGCCATTATAACTGTTGAGGCTCTTCTTAGGCATATTCAAGTTTGAGACAAGTGCTGGTATGAAACGTGACTTTAGCTTTGAATCACTAATATGTGCAAGTTATTCGCAGTTCCCTTGCATGTTTTTCAGACTTTTAAGTTTGTCAGTATCCCAATAACACACTTGGCTTAAATCCTGCGAGGCTCGTCGGGCGTGGTGGCGCAAGTTTGTAATCCTAATACTTGGGAGGCTGAGACCTGAGGATCTCAGGTTCGCGGTCAGCCTCAGCTACTTAGGTCCTCCTCAACTTAAATGAGACCCTGTTTCAAAATAAACAATAAAAATAGGACTGGGAGTGAAGCTCGGAGGTACAATGCCCCTGGGTTCAATCTCCAGTACTGTAAAAGAAAAATTATGAAGAAAAATCATGCGAGGCACTTATGCTCTCAAGCCAATTTCTATTAAGAATTTTGGTGCATGAAGAATCCAAGAAGCCTTTTTTTATTAAGAAATTCTTTGTACATTTAAAGACTAATGAAGAAGCTGAAAACGTTTCCATTTCATTACAGGGTTTAGGCGGGAACCAATCAGCGAGTGGAAAGGGGAGGGCTGCAACCTATTATCCAATCAGAACGCGAGGCTTCTTATAAATACTGGGGTTAACCAGCTTCCAGCTCACTCGAGTTGGGCAGTTGATCTACTCGGAGATGGCTCGTACGAAGCAGACCGCTCGCAAGTCCACCGGCGGCAAGGCGCCTCGGAAGCAGCTCGCTACGAAAGCGGCCCGCAAGAGCGCGCCGGCCACCGGCGGCGTCAAGAAGCCGCATCGCTACCGCCCCGGCACCGTGGCGCTGCGCGAGATCCGCCGCTACCAGAAGTCAACCGAGCTGCTGATCCGCAAGCTGCCATTCCAGCGTCTTGTTCGCGAGATCGCGCAAGACTTCAAGACCGACCTGCGTTTCCAGAGCTCGGCTGTGATGGCGCTGCAGGAGGCATGCGAGGCTTACCTGGTGGGGCTGTTCGAGGACACGAACCTGTGCGCCATCCACGCCAAGCGTGTCACCATCATGCCCAAAGACATCCAGCTGGCGCGCCGCATCCGCGGGGAACGGGCTTAGATTTCCAGTTTCTGAAGCCGCGCAGTATACCCCAAAAGGCTCTTTTCAGAGCCCCTCAACTTTCATAGAAGGAGCTGTTCCTTGTAGGAGGACTAAGATGTTTCCTCAGGTTGAAATGCCTGGGACAAAGGGATTGTGTACTCTGCCTAAATACCTGAAGACAATACTATTTATACCCTGTAAAGCTGTTCCTTTTTTTTTTTTTTGTGGTACTGGGGATTGAACTAGCTGTTCCATTTTAAAAACTACACTAACTGACCAAAAATTCCCCCTCGTGAAATGATACTGGGAAACTAACCTTTCACCAGGGCATTCCCCATACCACATGTGTCAGTGACACCAAACGACGAGAAGGAATTTGGTTACAGTGCGTTTACCAAACTGGCGGGCTGGGCAGCTTAAGGCTGTCATCTTTAAAGTGAGCACCCTTTTCTGTCAGCATTAAATATTTGCTTACAAAATAATCTGGTACTGGATTTTCATGACTTTAAGACAGAATGAGACAAAATTAGGTGACATTTTAAAGCAAATCCTGAATTCCACACAACTCTACAGTTTTAACTGTCCATTATTAGAGTTTCCTTTTTTGTGCTGCATAAAAAACTACCATTTTGCTGTTTATCTTTTTGGTAAGTTTACTTATGGGGGTATATGTCTTGATAGTGAAGGCAAAAATTGAAGGCTTTTTTTTTTTCTCTTTATAAGTGCTCTCGGGCTCTCAGGGTAGCCAGTCATGGACCTTCCCTTCTTTCCCTTTAAGCAGGTTTATATTCCAGCATCTTGCTCTAAAGTTTTTTGGGAATTGGGGATCGATTCAGGAAATGTACTTCTGATCTATATAAACTTGCCACAAGTAACTTCCAGTTTCTGCTAGGTTTGGGGACTACTTGATGCTGCCTCTACCCAGTTTCAGTTGTTATCCCTCCCACCTTCCCAGGATTTCCTCAATAATAGAGATGAGGTTCAAGTCTCAGAGTTGCCAGTTACTAGCTGTAAAACCTTTGACTATTACCCATCCTCTTGGCCTTAGCTTCTATAGCTGTAAAATATGGCAAATTAATTAAAACCTGCAAAGCATACATAGGAATTACTTCCTGGCACTTGGTAAATAATGAAATTTAGCCCTTATTGCTATGTTCCTGCTCCCCTTAGTAATAGAGTTTTGGGTGATTTATCCCTGAACCTTCTGTAAGTGTTGCGATTGAAATAATGAAATGTGCTCAATTTGATCATTGTATTGCTAAGATCTTTCTTTTTCTTTAGTTTCAGTTTGGTTTGTTATGAAAAACACCAGTAGAAACATCTGTGCAGTAGAGTTTAAAACAGCAAAATGGCCAGGCAGTAAACAATTTTAATCTTTGCAAGCCACAAATGGTTTCTGTCCTATATAATATATAATTTTTCCCATCATTCTTGAAACATTCATAACTTGAGGGTCGTACAAACACTCCCCAACACTTAGGGAGAGATGACATGTGTTTGCTACTTTAAACTCTGCACAACTTTTCACTGGAAACAAAATAACTTTATTGTCAAAAGAACCTTATTTTTTGTTAAAAGAACCTTTTATGACTGTTGATTTTATTATAGACTTAAATAAATCTGTCCATCTTCTTTATCACACTGGCACAAAAATCTTGTCCATTTCCCCTTCCTCATCTCCCAAAACAGCAATGTCATCCCTATCGTAATCTCATGGTCATGGCCTCAGTTATGTTCTCCTAATTCTTCTGAACCTTCATAACCTTCAATCAATACTCAATCCCACTGCCCAACATCCAGTTATTCTAAAATGTGGGTCTGTCTGCACCTAAACATAAAATCACTCTTAGTGATGTATTCTGGCTGCTTATAGAAGAGTATTCCAGATGGTGCATCATATTAAGTGTTGCTGGAGATGTCAGTGTTATCACTGGGAAGAAAGCTTTGAAAACCTCACAGGTTTCCAGGCTATCTGAATAGTTTGCGAATTTGAGGGACACAGGGAGTTCTTGAAGAATTTTCTGCAGGTTTTAGAATCTTTCTAAAGCAAATTATCCGTGTTAAGTATTTTCCTTCCTTGTTTTAATGGATTTTCACAGGAACTAAAAAGATAAAGCACCTCAATCAGAAAACATGCCAAATTTAAATTTGAATTCTTGGGTTAGTTTCTGAAATCAAAGCAGCTTCCAATCTTCCTGCTGCAAAGCAAAAGAAGTCACTCTGACAACTAAACTTTTCTAAACTGCAAAATCTCATTCTTTAATACAGACATCCACATGGAGAATCTACTAGGAAGCAGAACCGGTTTTTAAAGTAAGGTCTATGTGATTAATTTCAGGCTGTGGGCAACTAGCCCGGTGCCTGTGTTACTTGCTACAGCTAGAAACAAAGTTAATGCCCAAACCAAAGAATCAATTGTCTTTGCTCCTGCAAAAATCAAAGGCCTAATCTGTGGACAAAATCTTTTAAATAGTGTTCATTGGATACTTAATGGAAGTTTATTGCAACTTGCAACTAATTTGCATGATTCCCTGAGCCGGGTGGACTCAGGAAAAACTGAAGGGATTTTTAAAAATATCTTTCATCAACTGCGTTCGACTCACGAAAACACAAATCAGTATGTGGACCTGAAGCCTAATCTCTTCGTTTTCACACCTCAAAGCGCCAAATTCCATGCTGTTGTTTTTAGCATTTAATCAAATTGTCGGTACTAACAAACACAATTTGGAAATCCAACCCTAAACTGCGGCGGCCCGAGGGCGGTGGATTGGAAGCTCCACCAATCACAGGCCAGCTCCGGCTTATATAAGCCCGGGACCGGCGTAAAGCGGCATTGCAAAATTTGCTCTTTACATTTCGAGTCTCTTTCTCAGTAGCTTCTCTGACGGTCATGTCGGAAACCGCTCCTGCCGAGACTGCTGCCCCGGCGCCTGTGGAGAAGTCTCCTGCCAAGAAGAAGGCCACCAAGAAGGCTGCTGGCGCTGGCGCTGCAAAGCGCAAGGCGACAGGACCCCCTGTATCGGAGCTCATCACCAAGGCGGTGGCCGCTTCCAAGGAGCGCAATGGTCTCTCTTTAGCCGCGCTCAAGAAGGTCTTAGCTGCTGGCGGATACGACGTGGAGAAGAACAATAGCCGCATCAAGTTGGGCCTTAAGAGCCTGGTGAGCAAGGGTACCCTTGTTCAGACCAAGGGCACCGGCGCCTCCGGCTCCTTCAAGCTCAACAAGAAGGCGGCCTCCGGTGAGGCCAAGCCCAAGGCCAAGAAGGCGGGCGCGGCCAAGGCCAAGAAGCCTGCGGGGGGCACACCTAAAAAGCCCAAGAAGGCTGCGGGAGCAAAGAAAGCGGTGAAGAAAACGCCCAAGAAACCGAAGAAGCCTGCGGCGGCTAGTGTAAAAAAAGTGGCCAAAAGCCCGAAGAAGGCTAAGTCTGCCACTAAGCCCAAGAAGGCCGCCAAGAGCCCAGCTAAGCCCAAGGCGGTGAAGCCGAAGGCGGCTAAACCCAAGGCCGCCAAGCCGAAGGCTGCGAAGCCCAAAGTCACAAAGGCGAAGAAGGCGGCTTCCAAGAAGAAGTAAAAGGCGAGAGAAGCTAGCCACAAGCCCCCAAAGGCTCTTTTCAGAGCCACCCAGAGATCTCCAATAAAATAGCTGCGCTCTGGTTATTACCCGTTCCCTTTAATACTGAGAGGAATTAGATGTATGTCAGCAGGCGCATAAGGGGATAAAAGCTCATTTTGGAATAACCGCCGTGTATCTGAATTTATTCCCTCTTGCGGACGGGTCTGGGAATTGAAAACCCGAGCAGAGACAACAGCAGTGAAAGCACGCTTCTGCCAAAAGAAGTCCACACAGTACCAGTAAAGCACCCCCCTCCCCCACCCAGAAAAAATTGACTAACTTGACTAACACTAGCTGCAAGAACTCAGACGTCGGGAAGGGCTTAAAGGAAATGAGACAGCTCTTCATAGAAAAGGTAAGTGGCTCTGAAAAGAGCCTTTGGATTTGAGTTTTGCTACAAAATCAGACCTCACTTTCCCTTGGCCTTGTGGTGGCTCTCGGTCTTCTTGGGCAGCAGCACGGCCTGGATGTTGGGCAGGACGCCACCCTGAGCGATGGTCACCTTGCCCAGCAGTTTGTTGAGCTCTTCGTCATTGCGGATGGCCAGCTGCAGGTGGCGCGGGATGATGCGAGTCTTCTTGTTGTCCCGGGCCGCGTTCCCCGCCAGCTCCAAAATCTCGGCGGTCAGGTACTCCAGCACCGCGGCCAGGTAGACCGGAGCGCCGGCGCCGACCCGCTCAGCGTAGTTGCCTTTACGCAGCAGGCGATGAACTCGGCCCACCGGGAACTGTAGCCCCGCGCGGGAGGAGCGAGTCTTGGCCTTTGCGCGCGCCTTGCCACCCTGCTTGCCGCGTCCAGACATGTTGGAGAAACGTCAGAAAGTGAACTATAGATGCCTAAATACCCAGAGCTTGGATACTTATAGTTATTACCCGGCGCGAAAATGCAGCTGGGCCATTGGCCACAGTTCCTCTTTTGCTTAAACCAATAGCTTTGTGGTTTTCAAATATTAATACTTTGATTGGACAAAATTAATACGTGACGTAAACTATAATCACCAATCAGAAACAAGCCTTTTTTCACCCAATTTGCATAAGTAGTTGTACAGAAATCACTAGCTGCTGTGTGTGTGTGTGTGTGTGCGCGCGCGCGCGTGCAATCTACCTCCGACCTACACCTCCAGGCCTATTCTTTTTTTATTTTTTTGCAGTACTGGGAATGGAACCTGGAGGCATTCTACTTCCAAGCTACAGCCCCAGCCCTATTTTGAAAAACAGGGTCTCACTAAGTTGTGGAGGGCCTCACTAAGCAGCTGAGGCTGGCCGCGAACCCGGATCCTCCAGTCTCAGCCTGGGGTTACAAGCGTGTGCCACCAAGCCCGCAAGGCCTATTGAAACAAGGTCCATCCAATTAAGTTGCAGAGGGCCTCGAGGTTGCTGAAGCTGGCTGCGAAACTGCGATCCTCCTGTGTCAGCCTCCCAAGCACTGAGATTAAAAGCCTGACTCGCAATGCCCGGCGTCTCGCGTTTTCTCCACCGTGCAAGAACCAGCGAAGTTGGCTCATGTATCGAAGAAAGGTGCTTTGCCATTGTTTTCCTTTCTGCTGTATCTGAACACAATCTATATCATTATAGTTTAATATTTTAATTGTTCTCTAGCGAATAAAAGCAACTTATATTAAAGGGTAACCTTACATTAATAACCAAGTAGAAAATTTCTGTCCATAAACATAAAACAGTATTATTTAATCCTAGTTGTATACAGTTTGCTGCCCACTGCTGAGTCAGACTAGTTCTCAAGAATTTGGGTTAAAAGGGGAGGTTAAATGTTAGTCAAGTCTTAAAGATCCACTGAAGAAACACAGCACAAACAACTGTCTGGTCAAAGATAACAAAAACTTGGCGTGGCGTGGTGGTTTCGGGTTCAAATATTGGGAAAAGAATGACAAGGGATGAGGCTCCACAGCACGTAGAGAAAGCTCTTAATAAAAGCCTGAGAGGGCAGGGCGTGGTGGCGCACGCTTATAATCCCAGCATTTGGGAGGCTGAGACCCGATGATCCGGGTTCGGGGCCTGTCTCAGCTACCTAGTGAGGCATCCCGCAATTTAGTGAGACCCTGTTTAAAAATAAAGAGTAAAAAATAGGGCTGGGGCTGTAGCTAGGAGGTAGAATGCCCCTGGGTTCCATCCCCAGTACCGAGAAAAAAAAAAAAAAAAAAGCAAGAAGCCAGGTAAGTGCAGGCAGAAATTTTTTTTACTGAACTATCCAAACCGCAGAAGTCCTGATATGTTAATGAAGGATTTTAAACTGCACCGGTCTGACCCAATCAGCATTTAACCATATTACTTTGCAATCAGGCCAAAGGGCTGACCCCTCCCTCCGCCCCCACCCTACTCTGTACCGGATTTGTCAGGCTTTTTTTTTTTTTTTTATGCAGTGCTGGGGATTGAACTCAGGGGCTTTCTACCTCCTAGCTACAGCCCCAGCCCTATTTTGTATTCTTTATTTTGAAACAGGGTCTCACTAAATTGCGGAGTGCCTCACTAGGTAGCTGAGACTGGCCGCGAACCCGGATCATCGGGTCTCAGCCTCCCAAATGCTGGGATTATAAGCGTGCGCCACCACGCCCGGCCCTCCCAGGCTTTTATTAAGAGCTTTCTCTACGTGCTGTGGAGCCTCATCCCTTGTCATTCTTTTCCCAATATTTGATTCCGAAACCCGGGACAGGTGCTGAACTTAGGACACCTCTTTGCAACTCGGTTCCTTGTGTTCCACCCTCGGACACCAGTCCTCACCCCAAGTGACTCGCGTAGAATTTGAGGCTCTAACTAGGGCTACTCTCCTGTAAGTTTTCAAAGCAGCAGAATTTTCTGGGTCCCCTTTCTCGACTGCTCGGATTCGGGCGTCTCACCTCTTACCCCCCCTTTCCTCTCTTATACGTGTCACCAGCCATAGAGAACCTTTCCTGTTCCTCGAATCTACATCCATCGCCGGTCATTAGTTTGCTGCCTGAGACTCCCTCTGGTAAGTCCCTCCGCTCTCCTACATTCTTTCCCTCTGGCCAAGGAAAAGAGTCTCCTCCTGTCTCAGCCTCCCGAGTACTAGGATTACAACCGTGAGCCACCATGCCCAGCTTCCGCCGCCTTTCTAAAAAACGGTCCCTAAGGTTACAACCAGGAAGGTTACTCTGACAAGAAAAATCTTATAGGGAAGCCTCTCATCTTCTCTTGTTCCACCGGTCAATTAGACCTTTGCCAGACACCTGTCCCCTGGAATACCCCCACGTTTTGATTTGGTTGTCCCCCAACTTCTAACTATAGGCTCTCAGACCTCCAAATTGTCCTGAGTCTCCACTCATCTGTCTCCTCTCTAATCTCTATGCTCTCGGCCTTCAAGTAGATATTCATGAAGATTGTTTGGTTTTCTTCTGTAATATTGTCTGGGCCCAGTAACCGCCTTGATAATGGCAGCTGTTGGCCTGAAAATGGCGCTTTCGATTCCCAAATTCTTTAAGGCTGAAACCACTTCCTCCAGAGGAGCAGCAAATGGGGGGCTTTATGCCCAAGCCTTCTACCTAAAAGGAAAGTCCTCTTGCTTTGGCTCTGTTTGCTCTCTTTCAGGACGGTACACTCCCCATACCCCGACCAAAGCTTCCTCTCCATTTGACCCAGCTGACAACCCTACCTACATGCCACCGTCCCCTCTTCCCTTCCCCACAAGCTCTCTTCCAGTCACTTCAATAATTCCCCTCCTTCTGCCTCTCAACCAGACTCCAACCCCCTACCTCCTTCCTTTTCCCCTCCCTGCACATGCTCCCACATTGCCCAATCTATTCTCTGCTAGGTGACAGGAACCAAGGACATTGGAGTCCATGTTTTCTTAACTGTTCCTAACCTTACCCAGATTGAGCAGCGATTGGGATCCTTTTCTGAAAATCCCTCCAAATTTCATAATCTCACCCACAGGTCCCCAGAAGCCGCTACTGACTTCCATTCCTGAGCCTCTTGGATCTGCAAACATATGGCTTGACCCTTCTTCACTTCCATACTTTTCTCCAGGACCTCCTGTTGGATTGGTACTAGTGTTCATCCTTCCTTCCCCAAGCCCCATCAACTTCTTCAATATAACTCAAGACCTATGGCTCCAATGCAGTTTTTTAGAATATTCCGCACTACAAATTTCATTCTTTTTTTGCTCCACATAGCTCCTACTCTTCCACAACCCCTCTTGCCACCATTCTTAAATGACACCATTAACTTGCCAACCTCCATACTTGATACACTCAACTTGTCTGTCACCCCCCCCCTTGCTGGATCTGCCAAAATTTATCACAAATTGCTGGCCTTGCCATTCCTGCACCATTGGGTAACAGCCCCAACAGGGATCCACACAATACAACACCCTTTCTCTGGTCTCATCCGGGCCCGCCAATCCAACATTGCTGCCTCTGGCTTTGTAGGGGGGCTGCAGCAAGACTTGCAGCCCCTCACACCCCCACAAAGACTCATCACTGATCCCTCCCAAACTAACATCAGCTTAGCCTACCAGGTCCCTCCCCCTTTGCATACTCAGGACCCCCTACCTCCCTCACTGGCCCACAGATAGGAAACCTTCCCCCGAAAACTGCAATTTCACCATAAGCATTGAACCCCCTAAAAACCACTTCAATATAAAACACCATGGTGCCACCCTTAGGCTGTCCAGCCACCCCCAACTTGACGCCTCTAACACCGACAGCATCAACTCCTTATACTGCCAAGGCCGGGGCGCTCTCCCTTTTTCCACTCACACTTACTCCCAAATTTTCAAGTCCTTGCTTGTCTACTGATTCCTCTGAGACCTGTCACCTACTTAAACTGTCTCTACCTGACCGGAAGCTTTTTCTAGACACTAATAAGCTCCGCCTAACTTCTAAGATTCCCAACTCCCCTACACCACCACTCTTCCCCCACTTACCAGCGCTGCCCTGAGCCAATCTCACTGTCTGGTATGATTTCAAAGACATTTCACAATATCTCAGAACAGCCCAGACCCCCACCTCTCTGACACTCCTCTTCCAGGCTGATCTCTATGCCTGACATCACCACACTTCTGGCATTTTGGGGATGTGCAGATCCCTGGCTTATCTCTGTCTCTCCACCAATTGGACTGGAACCTGCACTATGGCATATCTCTCTCTCCTTCCCTACAAGAATAGAGGAAAAGCCTAGATGAAGTAACAGACCAGTTAATCAGTCTCCAGGATCAGATGGATTCCCTAGCATCAGTGCTCCTCCAAAATCGCCAAAGACTTGACCTACTAGGCAACTCACGGAGGCATTTGCACCCTTCTCCAAGAGCAATGCTGTTTCCTTGCTAATAAATCAAACTTGGTTAGAGGTGACGCTGCCTGCCTCAAAATGTAGGCCTATGACCTCCTCAAAGGAGCTGAAAAGGGGCTTTGGTCCCCTCTCCTGCAATGGCTGGCTCCCTTCCTGGTTCCTGGAATACTCATCTTAGGGCTTATGTTCTTACCACGTATTACAAGTGTTTTTCTTAGATTTCTAACCCGCTGCAGAACTGCAGTCTCTCAAGTAACGAGCCAAAAGCAAGTGGCTGCTGCTTCCTCCTCCAGACTCAAAGAAGAGACCCTCCCTCCCCTTACAAGGGAAAAACAAGCAAGAAGTTGCTGAGAGAAAATGTCACCCTCTTCCCATTATTAAACAAAAGTATAAAATGAAGGACCTCTGCACAAATAGTGAATGACAAAAACAACCAATGGAAAAACGCTTACTTGAAAAAAGACAGAACAGCCGGGTGTGGTGGTGCATGCTTGTAATCCCAGCATTTGGGAGGCTGAGACCGGAGGATCCGGGTTCGAGGCCAGCCTCAGCTACCTAGTGAGGCCCTCCACAACTTAGTGAGACCTTGTTTCAAAATAAAGAATAAAAAATAGGGCTGGGGGTATAGCTCGGAGGTAGAATGCCCCTGAGTTCAATTCCCAGTACCACATACACACACAAAAAAGGCAGAACAAAAACAGGAAGCCACATTAATAGCAGTAAAAATCTTTTTAATGAACTATCCAAACCACACAATGTCACCTGATGATCTGAAAGATTGAAAATTGCAGTAGTCTGACCCGATCAGCATCTATACTAGCCTTAAATTAGGACCTCTATGGAATGATATCTCCTTTGTCACCTCTCCCCATGAAATAACCTACTCTAGACTATACAAGGGCTTTCTGCTCTACTAGAGAGTCCCTTCCAGTCTTTTATTAAAAGCTTTTTCTTTTTGCTGTTGAATTGCTACCCTTGTCCTTTTTCCCAATAACCACCAGCACCAAATTGTTACTTTCTCACTTAATCTGAATTATTTAAAGAGAATGATATTCTCACTCTTTGTTTCATCATTACATTTTAAAAACCAAAGTTTATAAACTATTAGTAATAATTTCTTGTTCCCTCTATGTACTTGATACAGATCTGGGAAAACATTGATTTAATTGATGCAGTATTTGACCTATGATTACATGGCTAACTCAGGAAATACAAAGATATATGACCCAGTGAAACTCACATTGTGGTACAACATTTACAAAATTATACTTTATTTCTCAAACATGATTTGTTGAAAGAAAAGATATTCTATGTCATATATAAATAATCATTTAGGTTTAAGAACATGCTTAAAAACAAGTTGGTCATCTCAGAAAGTCCTTCTAAGAAAACTAGGACCTTATTATTTGCAGACAATCAAGGGAATCACAGCCCCCACTGAAGTTTGTATGTTGCCTGGCTAGCAAGTATAGAAGAAAATCAACCTCTGATGGGTTTCCAGGGCCGTCCCTTTAGGCAGTATAGATAGATTCCTAATGTGGAATCCCAGGATATGCATAGCACCCCCAGCCAGCTTTATATTTTCAGCACATCTGAAAAGTTCTTCACTTAGTTTGCTCTAATATGACCTAATATGCTGAATGTCGAGTTTATGTCTTTGTACTTAAGGGTTTGCCCTCAAGGAGTAAACAATATGGTACTTAAATCTTACTTTGGACCTATTGGAAACAATAACAGCAATCATTGGCTGCCATCTATTGAGTGCGTACTGTCTTCTAGATGCTCTGCATTATCGAGTTTGCTGTGCAGCCCAGTAAGGTAGCAGTGTCCTTAAGCTATAGATAAGGAGAATGCCAAGTCAATCTCAATACCCTGTATGTGGAATGCGGGAGAATGAAGAGGGAGCCGGGGAAAGCTCACCAAGTGCTGTGTGCATGCATGTCACTATAACTATAAAATACACTATGATGGGAGGCTATAATGCACCAATAAAAGTATTTTTTAAAAATGAAAAATAATTTTTAAAAGCTATAGATAAGGAGACAGAGGACTAGGCATATAATAACATTAATATATTGGCTTCTATATTCATTTGCCAGGGCTGTCATAGAAATTACCACAAACTGAGCAGCTTAATTGACAGATTTATTTTCTGACAGCTCTTTTATTCTTTATTTTGAAACAGGGTCTCACTAAGTTGCGGAGGGCCTCACTAAGCAGCTAAGGCTGGCTGTAAACCCGGATCCTCCAGTCTCAGCCTCCCAAATGCTGGGATTACAAGCGTGAGCCACCACGCCCGGCTGCGTTGGTTTCTTCTAATGTCTCTCCTTAGCTTATAGATGGCTGTGTCAGGAAAAGCAAAGTGTTTTTCTTCTACTCATGGTGTAGAACACCAAGTGAGACCCCAAATACAAATGGATTCAATCACTTTAGGCGTTAGCTACATATTCCATGAGCCAAAATACACTTTACACACATAAACACTGAATATATTACTGGTATTATATTCTTTATGGAATATGCACTGGAATTAATGCAATAATCAGAAACTGGGCAGCTGGTGCCTTTGTGGGTTTTGGTGTCCTTGGGAGTAAGCATGTTAGAAAAATTAAATTTTCATTTTCTTTTCAAATAACTATCTGATAATGGCTGGAAGAATCATTTGGAAGTATTCATTGAAAAGTAGTTATTAGCTGTGGACTGATGAAATCAATTTTATACAACTGCATTTTAAAGATTTGAAGGATTGGACATCCTAGAAATATTTGAATAATGACATTTATAAAACATTTCAATAGTACAGTACTATAGGATTCTATTTACAGTAAAGACTATATAGTTCAGATCAACTCATGAGTAGAATGACTAGAAAACAGGCTGATAGGGGACAAAAGACTTTCCCTTTACTCTTTGAAGAATCAATAATTAAGTCTATGAAATAAATTGAGAGCAGGCAGATTTATTGGAGAAAAGGTGCATAAATTTAATATGTGCATGGGAGCACCACATGAAGGAAAAGGGGGAAACAGTGAGACCTGGAAGCTTCAATAGTCTCTTGAGGACAGAGGGCAGTGTGGTCAATCGAGGGGGACTATGATTTGGGGGAAAGATGAATTCGCTGGAGAACGGATGGTCTGTGACAGTGGGTTGGGTTCCATTGATCTGTCTTCTCTCCTGTGGTGCCAGTTACTCTTCTGGTTCAGGAGATTCCTGGGGAGAGGATTCTCCACTACTAAGTTCCTCCAGGAAGATCTACCTGCAGGAAGATAAGGAGGATTCAGAGAAACCCCTCCCCTCATCTCCTGCTCTCCAAAGGCCCTCAGTTTGAAGTCCAGTGCAGCATATCTTGCGGTAACATTTTCTGAATTTCAAGGAAGAACTACACAGCCAAGAATACTTTATTTGCTTCTGCATTTAATCTGTTGCTGTAACTGTCATGTAAAAATAAGAGTATAGAGCCAGGAGTGGTGGCACAGGCTTGTAATCCCAGTACTTGGAGGCTGAGACAGGAGGATAACAGGTTAGCAGCCAGCCTCAGCTACCTAGTGAGGCCCTCCACAACTGAGACCCTGTTTCAAAATGAAGAGTAAAAAAATATGGCTGGGGGTATATAGCTAGGAGGTAGAATGCCCCTGGGTTCAATCTCCAGTAACACACACACACACACACACACACACACACACACACACACACACACATATAAAAGGAATATAAGTTTCAGGATTATTATGAAAATAATTTTAGTTCCAGGGACCCTCAAGGAGTCCCCAGATCGCCTTTTGAGGGTTACTGCAATTGTTATCATTAAGGCTATCACTGACCTTATGGCAAAAAGAAAGCAAATATTTCATTTACTTATTTAGTAGCTATGTTGGTGGTACTGTTAAGGCTGGCTATGGCAGAGGCCAATGTGGAGAATAATGTAAGAATGACTTGGGAAGTTGCTGTGCTACAGCAGTCATTAAAATGAAATTATACACTCATGAAGTAGCATTTCAAGTAGGAAGCATCCAAGAGTTTCCCAGAAACCTCTCTCTGGAGCCTTGACCTATCATATTGTAGGAGTTGGAGCCTAAAGTAAATACAACAGAACCTTAAAAGTACAAGAATGGTAGCTTCCTAGGAAACATGATGTTGTTAATCTCAGAGGCACAGGGCACAATATCCTGGGAAAAGGTGAATCATGAAACATCTGTGTAAACTTGTCTAGGTCACCCTAGAATTTGTTTCAATTGGTTATCATCATGGATTCCTGGCTTTTTACACGCAGATTCTGTTCCAATGCACTGCCGTTATACTTCCACAGTGGGGAATCTTACAGGCTTTCTTGCCTCTCCAGCCCTCATGCTATTACTGAGTTCACAGGGCATCTGGGATCATCCTTGCCTTCAGATAGCATGATGTCTCCCACCCATCTGGATGTTCTTGGCCTCAAAACTTGTAATCAGATCCTCTTCCAGGACTCTGGGGTCTTTAATAAGGACTGAAATCTCCAAACTAGAATTTAGGTCAGATTGTTCTCTATAAGTACAAATGGACTTGGCTGTCAGAGGCTTAGCAACCACTTTACTGCCAGGCCAAAACACTGCTTTTAAAGGCTAAGTGCACTGGAGGTCCTTTATCCTGTCCTACAATTAAAAATATTTTTAAAAATTCAGCTCATTTTTCTTCTTGATCTAAAACCTATATTCTTCTCAGTTATAGAAAATATCACCTTACTAAGACTAATTTATCCCATTTTGGGTTGTAAATCTAAATAGTGTGTTTAAAAGAATACTATTATCAAAAAATTCAGAAAGCACACAGAGGACTCTTATCTAGGTATCTCTATTAATGACCATGAGAAAGCCATTACTATTGCTTCTTTTTGCAATATATACTTCCAAATGATTTTCTCAGTCATTATCAAATCTGTATTAATTATTTGAAAAAAAAATGAAAATTTTTTCTAACTCCGGTCCAGTTTCTGATTATTTCATTAACTTTAATATATATATATATATATATATATATTGCAAATAATGCAATCTTAATAATATGCTCAGTGTTTATGTGCACACGGTGTCCTTTGACTTATGGAATACATAGCTAAAACTTTAAGGGATTGAATCCATCTGTATTCTGGATCTCACTTGATGTTCTACACCATAAGCACAAAACGATGTGGTCAAATACAAATACCTTTATGCATAGAGTACCTTGACATTCTACTAGTTAATTTTCAAGATAGAAATTTTAAATGTTGGAAAAATAATTTATTTATTGAAGATTCAGGTAAAGTGTAATCAAATAAA
This sequence comes from Graphiurus murinus, assembly GCA_004027655.1. Lineage (NCBI taxonomy): Eukaryota > Metazoa > Chordata > Mammalia > Rodentia > Gliridae > Graphiurus > Graphiurus murinus. Next base: position 25,413 of record PVLC010016997.1, read on the forward strand.
TATCAAGATTGTTCTTTTAAAAAATCCAGTGTGAGCCCATTTCTATGAATGTGGCAGAAACAGCGAAGACATTTGTAGATCGGCTTTAATCCTTGGTGCCTACCTGGCCCTCATTTAACTCCTTGCTGGGAGGAGTTATCAGATTAGCAGCAATAGACTTTCAAGGCTTATGCATTCTACCACTCATACGCCTTGTGATCAATGCCTTTGTTAGTATACGAGCAGATTTACATGGAATAAAACTGCAAGCACTGCCTCGCACAGGGCCTGGTAGTTAATGACGGGTTCCATTTTCTCGGGGCAATATCAACTTAAGACAGGGCTCGAGCACCTGGTAGGAAATGACCTAAGACAGGCACAGTCCTTCATGCATTTTAAAATAAAAACAGGGGAGTTGTGGGAGCCCAGCTGGGCCCTTTCCCCTCCCGGCAGTTGCTATCTGCATATATGAGCAATTATACTGACTCTCCTGCTATGGCTACATTGGCATCTCAAAGTTTGGAGATTGCTCCTAGGATACATAGATGAAAGACCCTCCTACTTCATAGAACATAAATATATGACTCTAAAGGTTTATGGTTTTATGACTAGAAAGTTTGCTTGACCAGGCTATGTTAGGAATGTGGGCTATACGTGCAAAACGAAGAAGTGGTGCTATTTGTGTTCTGACAATGATTGATATGTCGTAAACTGATATGTCCTAAATGTATACATAACCCTGTTGTACTCAAGAAATGTATAAAAAAATCTGTGCTGAAAAATAAATAAATAAAAGTTTGCAAAAGAAGGCATTAAATTGTTAGATACATTTGAAAAATTGTTCAAAATAAAACAAATTCAATGAAAAACAAATAAAAATAAAAATCCAGTGTTACATTAATACAGTTACCTCCAAAATGAGTAATTTATATAGTTCCATATTTTGGAAATGCCACTTGATAAGAGCCTACATGTAATTGGATCACAGTGTATTTTGGTGCAATTCCATATTCACATCACATTTACCTAGTCCAAACATTAGTTGAGATAATTGAGGTATAACCTTTTGGTTTTTTTCTTAGGCAAGTGCAGGAACTTTAGTAGGTTTGCATTGTTGAATACTTTAGTTTAATGCAAACCCTGAGTTTGTGTATCCATAGACCACACCGACACCTTCAGTTATAAATGCTGTATTAATTCTGGTAAGGCAGACATGATAAGTCAGGTACAGTGGTCACACATGTAATCCCAGTATGTGGGAGGTTGAGACAGGGGGATCAGATGCTCAAGGCCAGCCTTAGCAACTTAGCGAGACACTGTTTCAAAATAAAACAGGTCTGTGCTTAATCTCCAGTACCCCCTACACACACACACACACACACACACACACACACACACAAGCAAACATGATATAAAAGTCATATTTAAAGAATTAAAATACACAGATTCCTTAATTTTTTTTTTTTTTCAGTATTGGGGATTGAACTCAGGGGCATTCTACCTCCAAACTATACCCCCAGCCCTATTTTTTATTCTTTATTTTGAAACAGGGGCTCACTAAGTTGTGAAGGGCCTCATTAGGTAGCTGAGGCTGGCTGCGAACCCGGATCCTCCAGTCTCAGCCTCCCAAATGCTGGGATTACAAGCGTGCACCACCAAGCCTGGCTTAGCATCCTTAATTTATTAGTGTCTATTGTCTATTTTTCTTCATTCTGAGTATCTCAGAATGAAGCATATAGTCTTTTTTTTTTTTTTTCAACATGCATAAAAATTTTTCTGTTTAAAGTAATGCTTAGCCAGGCGTGGTAGCCCACGCTTGTAATCCCAGTATTGGGAGGCTCAGACAGGAGGATCACAGGTTCAAAACCAGCCTCAGCAACATAGGAAAGCTCTCAGAAATCTAGTGAGACCCTGTTTCCAAATAAATGAAATAGGGCTGGGGGGGGGGGGTAGCTTGGAGGTAGAGTGCCTCTAGGTTAAGTCCCCACAACTAAAGAAATAAAAAATAGTGCCTAATGTAAAACTTCTGCAATTTAGGCTTATAAACAATCTTGAAGCCAGATGTGGTAGTGTATGTCTTTAATTCCAGTACTTGAGATGCTGAGACAGGAGAATTGCAGGTTCAAGGACAGTCTCAGCAACCTAAGGAAACTCTCAGCAACCTAGTGAGACCTTATTTCAAAATAAAAAAAATAGAAGGGCTGGGGTAGAATGCCTCAAAGGTAGAATATGGCCCTGGGTTCAATCCCTAGTACTACAAAAAATAATAATCTAGAAAATATAAGGTTTCCAGTAGCCATACCTCTTCAACTTTGAATCTGAGGCCTTATGCAAAGAGCCAAAAAAAGTTTCCTCAAGTCTCAAGACTTCATCTGTGAAAGACTTAGAATGGTCAACTGCACAATTGTGTGTTGAACATATTGCACACTAAATATCTTCGGTTGCCTGAATATGTTTTCATGTGCAATTTTAATAACCTGAAAAATCTGCATCAACAGGTTGGTAGAATAGTGTATTTTTGTTGTTACTGTTCTTGGGTAACAGGTGTCTTGGGAGCTTAAAAGCTAAATAGACAAGAAATGCACAAGGGCTGAGTTACTGTCCTGTGAGAGGCACCCTGGGTTCTGACTCCAGCTCTAAAATAAAAGCAAAGAAGACGGATAATTTTTACTTTCTGGAGTGATGGCAATCTGCAAATGAACTCTGGAAAGTCACATATATTTAACTAAAGATATCTAATTGTTTTGGCTCCATATTACTTTTTTTTTTTTCAATACTGGGAATTGAACTCAGGGGCGCTCTACCTCTGAGCTATACCCCCAGCCCTATTTTTTATTCTTTATTTTGAAACCAGGTCTCACTAAGTTGCGGAGGGCCTCACTAGGTAGCTGAGGCTGGCCTGGAACCTGGATCCTCCGGTCTCAGCCTCCCAAATGCTGGGATTACAAGCATGCGCCACCACGCCCGACTCCATATTACTTTAAAAGATTTAAATTTTAATCTTTCTTTTTTAGATTCCGTTATGCAAAATTCAACTATACTGTAGGAAAAATTTCCTCCATTTTGGAGTGACCCTGCTAGTAATGGTGACAGTCAAAACAAGGCTTTTGATTTTACTGAAATGTGCTTGATAGGCTTAGATTAAGCCACCATGTAGAGACTCCTAGAGCAGAGGGAAAAATAAATCACTGATGTAACCCTAAGTCCTACAAGGAACCTAAATCTAGTGAAACACTGCCCTCATTTACAGCTGAACAAATGAAGCCTAAAGGTTTAATGGCACACATAGTCCCACACCAGAACCCAGGTCTCTCAGAATCCTGTCCAAAGTGGGGTGTGTGTGTGTGTGTGTGTGTGTGTGTGTGTGTGTGTATGTGTGTGTAGAAGCAAAAGCTAGAGGAGAGAGGAGCAGACTTCTTTCATTCAACACAAATTTACTGAAGGTGTTATTACATGCAAGGGATACTCCAATAAATAATATAGATCATAACATGTTTAGCTCTGTAAATTAGCAATTATGAAAGATAAACATGTTTTAGTTACAAAATATAAGCAAAATCACTTAGACTGTTTTAATGAATTTAAAATAAGTATTGGGAAATAGAGTACATGTTGTTCAATACAGAAAGGATCAAGAGATACTATTGTTCATGAGGCACAAAATAGACAAGAAGAGCTAAATATTCAGAAGTAACAGGCACATGGGATATTGAAGCACTCATTGTGAGGTTTTAAGTCGGGCATACACTAGGGACACCTTGAGTTCTGTACTCAACAAAAAATGAAACCCACAACTGTTGAAGAAGCCAGTGAGCCACAGTTGAGGCAGGGCCTGCTAGTCCCTACCCACCAAACCACTGACTTGATTCAGATCTGGGGTCCTGTCCACCTATTTGCACACTAAGGTGTTAACTTGCTCTTCCTTTTCCCCATGCATGCTTCTAAGCTGTATGTTTTAATCAATGTAACAAACTGATTTGAACATTTCACCACATAATCTGTGAGTCTTTCTATGCCATGTCTCCTGGGAGCTTGCATGGAAGTGTGCTTAGAGGGCACCAGGATGGAAGGAAAACCCTCTATAGTGCCAAGAATATGGGGGAGCCACCTTCAAGCACAATCTGTGGGGAACAAGGGAATATATAACATATATACAAAATACAAATGCATACATACAACTGTCAGAGCTATCACAAAGATTTTGTGAAAAGCTGAGCAGCTGTAGGATTACAAGAGCTGGAGGAATTGCAGGAAGACAAGAGAGCCTGGCGTAATGCTTAGGGAGGGATTCAGGGAATTGCTGAGACATGAGAGGGCTTTGGGAGTAGGTTAGGATTTAGATAGGTGGAGAAGCAGGGATAAGAACATTTACTTCGCAAAGCATTTCTATCATTTTTTTTTTTTTTTACTAAATGCAGATCCAATACATCAAAATGTGAAGAAACCAACTCAAACAAAGTCGTGGCAGGTCCCCCAAGCACTTCCTGGGAATCCGGGTTCTTCACTCAGGACTTCAGTCTGAAGATTCAGGAGCAAGGATATCTGGAAGTTGGCTATTGACTCTTAGTCAAAACCTCAAGTTTTCTGAATCCATGGGCCTTTTTAGTTGCCTATGTCAATGTTTTTCTTTTCCTCCTCCCTAAAAGAAAGTATCTAGAGAAACAATATTAAGTGTGGGGATCTCACAGATTTTTTTCTTTAAATGAACTAGATGTTTGGAACTTCTTTTATACAGAGTTCTTTCATTCTCTATTTTCAGTATATTTCGTACATGAAGGAAATACAAATGTACGTTTAAAAGTATAAAGCAAGCCAGGCACTATGATACACACCTATAATTACAGCCACTTGGAGGCTGAGATCAGAGGATCACAGGTTCAATGCCAGCGCTAGTAACTTAATGAAACTACTTCAAAATGAAGAAAAACTAAATGCAGATCCAATACATCTGAGGGTATAGATGAGGTAGAATCCCCTGAGTTCGATTCCCAGTAACACACACACACACACACACACACACACACAGCAAATTATCAAAGACCCAAGACCAGACTTCTGAACTGAAACAGAATGTGAGCAGCGGCTTGCATTTGCCTCAAATGATATTGCATTCTGTGAATATGCCTCAATGAATGAATGTATTCTTTCCACCTTGAACGTGTGCTTGCTTCTATTGTTTTGCTGTATAAACTTGTCGCTCCATTCCTGCTTATCTTCTCTTGCATGTGTGCATAATATGCTTATGTAAACACCTAAAAAGTCAAATCGTTGTCATTGGACTGCACTAACTGGATACAAGATTAAGTCAGAAACCCTCACCAAATAAAACCCAGAGAACTGGTTCTCAGGCAGAATCTTGGCAAAGGGCAAGTCTTCAAATATGCCATCCCTAACAGCTAAAGAGTTGATGGGTTTTGAGTTGAGGAACTGGAGGTACTCTACTTTCTCCTTTTTAAAAATCCTTTCCAATTAAACAAGTGAAATTGACAAGCTCAAGAATGGACTACAAGCAAAGGGCATAGAAGCGAAACCATCCATGAAGTCCACTCAAGACAAAGCAGTGGGTAAAAAGGCAGTTCCACAAACACAGTGGTTAAGTACTCTTTCCTCATAAACTGAAAGCCTACTTTCTCATTGCCGGTCGTAAACTGAAGGCCTACTTTCTCTTTGTCCAGGAAGCGTCAGGATTAGCCAATGACACCAACCCCGTGACAAGTCTCCAAATTGGATTTTTTTTCTTTTAACTATCTTTCTTTTAATATTTGACAAATTCAAACTCGGAAGCAGGGAGCAGAAACTGCACCGGCCTCAGAAGATAGATCAAAGCTAACCTACGTGTTTGTGGATCCCGTTACTATAGATGAATATCATAGGTCATCACTCACAGTATTATTACTGAGTTTTTTGGGTGGTATTGGGATTGAAGGGGCATTCTACCTCAGAGCTACACCCCCAGTCCTATTTTTATTAATTTGAAACAGGATCTAAGTTGCAGAGAGCTTAAGTAGCTGAGGCCGGCCGAGAACCCGAATCCTCCGGTCTCGGCCTCCCAAATACTGGTCTTACAAGCGTGCACCACACCAGGCTATCATTTATTTTAAAAATATCTCTTGTTTTTGCGGTGCTGGAGACTTAACCGAGGAGCATTCTACCTCCTGCTACACCTCCAGTCCCGTTTCCTATTCTTTATTTTGAAGCAGGGTTAAGTAACTGACGCTGGCCTTGAAGCGATGATCCTCCAGTCTTAGTCTCCCAGTACTGGGATTACATGCATGCGCCCCCATTCCCGGCTCTAAAGTCATTTTTTTGAACAGGTTTGCCTAAGGGGCACCTAATGTCAACATGTCAAGCAATGAGCTGCAAAGAAACCCAGAAATGTATTCCGGTATCAAACTTCCGCTGCCACGAAGTGAGTGCCAGTTCTCTTTGGAAGAGTGAGGGGCTCTTAAAAGAGCCTTTGAGTTTAAAGTGTAAGAACACTTACTTGGCGAACTCACTTAGAGCTGGTGTATTTGGTGACGGCCTTGGTGCCCTCGGACACCGCGTGCTTGGCCAGCTCCCCAGGCAGCAGCAGGCGCACGGCTGTCTGGATCTCCCGGGACGTGATGGTCGAGCGCTTGTTGTAGTGCGCCAGGCGGGAAGCCTCCCCAGCGATGCGCTCGAAGATATCGTTGACGAAGGAGTTCATGATGCCCATAGCCTTGGAGGAGATGCCAGTGTCAGGGTGCACCTGCTTGAGCACCTTGTACACGTACACCGAGTAGCTCTCCTTGCGGCTGCGCTTGCGCTTCTTGCCATCCTTCTTCTGCGCCTTGGTGACGGCCTTCTTGGAGCCCTTCTTCGGGGCAGGAGCGGACTTCGCTGGATCAGGCATGCTGAAACGTACTTCCACAAGTCACGAAAACCAGGATAGTAAATGAGGGTAGGGGGGATACGTGCCACCATAATATAGAAGTGCTTATGCAAATAAGGTGGAGCTAAACCTGTGTTTTAATTGGTGGTTAGCCATAGAAACGTCAGCGCTTAGTTTTGCCCAATCAGAGGGCGTAAATCGCAAAGTCGCTTTTCCATTGGTTAAAATGAAGTTACAATCTTAGTGAAAGACCCGTCTTCTTTTTCGCGCCCAATAAAGTTATAAAAACTGCCGCCTCTTAAACTTTTGACATTTTTCCAACAGTCCTAGGCCATCATGTCTGGACGTGGTAAGCAGGGCGGCAAGGCCCGCGCTAAGGCCAAGACTCGATCCTCGCGGGCAGGACTACAGTTCCCCGTGGGTCGCGTCCACCGCCTGCTGCGCAAGGGCAACTACGCTGAGCGCGTCGGTGCCGGTGCCCCAGTCTACTTGGCTGCAGTGCTGGAGTATCTGACCGCCGAGATCCTGGAACTGGCAGGCAACGCGGCCCGTGACAACAAGAAGACCCGCATCATCCCCCGACACCTACAACTGGCCATCCGCAACGACGAGGAACTCAATAAACTGCTGGGCAAGGTGACCATCGCTCAGGGCGGCGTCCTGCCTAACATCCAGGCCGTGCTGCTGCCCAAGAAGACCGAGAGCCACCACAAGGCCAAGGGAAAGTGAGTTCTGTAGTAGCTTACTACTCAGCTTTTCTGTTCAACCCAAAAGGCTCTTTTCAGGGCCACCTACTTTGTCTCTAGGAGGAGTTGTGCAGCACAATTGGGCACAAGAAAGTGAAACCAAACACCAGATTCTGCTTGGGAATAGTAAGGCGCTCACTTTCCTTAACATAAACGTAGTGAGTCCCTGATCTTTTTAGAGGTAGGTAGTGAATAAAGGAAAACAACATGCTTGCCTCTAAACTGAGGTGAGTTTGTCGGTGGTCCTAGCAGGGCTGAATGTACATCCGGAGCCACGGTAGCCCTGCTAATATTTCTCCCTTACCTACTATGATTCGCTGGCACCCAACTAAATTGGAGTGCTAATGCAGTATGACTTCCAGGGAAGACGATTTGGGCAGAGAATACATGGTGTGATGGACTGTTATCAGCGGTGTGGGATTACCGTAAGAACATGTCAGATTTAACATCAGGGGGTCTTAGAGTACAGCTCCTGTCCTTGGTTCTTCCTGCCACCTTCCTTCACCACAACCACTCCTATCAAATGACTGAGGAAGCCTGGCTAGAGGGCCTCTAATCTCCATGAAGTATACACCCTTGAGCTGGTGCCCCTTTCCTCATGAAGACATTAAAGAATGAGTACAGGCATTTCTAGTCCATTCTCATCTACTTTCTGAGTCTTTTGAGAAATCTGTATTTTCTACGTTTAAGCCTCAGCTGTAATCATGAAAAATTCCTTAGAATAAGAAAGTAACAGCCATCAGAAATATTACCTTCAGTTATTTTTTTAACTGATTATTTGATGTTGGAGAACCTAAATCCTGGTTTCAGAAATAATTATTCTATTATTTGCTCTTCAAGTCTTCCTACACTAATTGTGTATGTGAATTTGCAACAATTATTGGTCAGAACTAGAAATACCAGTAAATAGAACTTGAAAGAAACCCTGCGTTATTTCAAATTTTTAATAAAACATGCTGTTATCACGGATGATGCAGTTATTAGCACTTGATTTATTCTACTGCTTCTATTCATAAGAACCACATTGTTAAAATACATCATGTATTAGTATGGTTTATGTAAAAATTCAAACCAGTAAACATGTAATCAAATAGTTACAAATGAATGTAAACTTTAATGTTTTAAAGTAAAATAAAAATGTAAGTGTGATATAATTTATAATTCCAGTTATTTGACTTATTTCATTTTCATTGGATAAAGCACCTACTATTCAACTGACACATGTAAAGTATATACATTACTTAAAAATCAAATTTTTAAGAAAGTAGAGGTAAAACTTTCTAAAGTTTATGGTCAAATAATTTACATATCTGTAATTGCAATTAGAACCTGAAGAACTATTTCAAACTAAATACTGCCACCTTATATTTTAAGTTACGGTCATAAAAGATAAAGTTCAATTTTAATGGCAGGAAAGTTATGAAAACATTTTTCTTTCTAGAGTTCTTCTTCCCATTAATTGGTCTCTCTACGAACTGGACAACTTAAGTGTCTTTCCTCTTTACTTTTTATCCTCTCCACTAGTTTACAGAGTCCCTTAGGGGCAGATTGGATTATATTCTTAAGTGCATCCTCCAGTCAGAGGAAAACATGATAAATCTGTTAAGAGCCCCAGGAGTTCCCAGACTTGGGATGGGAACTCACCACAGGGCCCTCGGGGTCCTAGGCTTCCAGATCGAAAAGAAATTCCAGCAAGCTCCACGTTCAATGGAGTATGCTGGCCACCTTGGGAGCGTGATCTTTGCAATCCTTTTTCTTATAGGGCACCCAGTAAGGGGGGTGGAGGTCTCGACTTTTTTTTTTTTTTGCGGTACTGGGGATTGAACTCAGGGGCGTTCTACCTCTGAGCTACACCCCCAGCCCTATTTTTTTTTTTTTTTTTTTTTTTTT
>PVLC010016998.1:7622-34638 GCA_004027655.1 Graphiurus murinus
GTACTGGGGATTGAACTCAGGGGCATTCTACCTCCGAGCTATACCCCCAGCCCTATTTTTTATTCTTTATTTTGAAACCGAGTCTCACTAAGTTGCAGATGGCCTCACTAGATAGCTGAGGCTGGCCGCGAACCCGGATCCTCCGGTCTCAGCCTCCCGAATGCTGGGATTACAAGCGTGCGCCACCACGCCCGGCTCAATGGGTATTTTAGCACTCTGTTATCTGGGCACCATGGCAGCCATGCCAGTTAGAGGGGCTCCTGCACCATGTCCAGTCTGCCCTGAGATTAGAGTTGGGGGACCGAGCATGCTTGCCCCTGTGACTTGCCCCCTGCCTATTCGAGCCAAGGCGTCTGCTCCATACCCTTCCCTGTTTCTTCACTCTGGTGGGATGGGCTGCAGGTCTAGGACCCCCACCCAGCAAAGACTAGAGCTGGTGCAGCTCCAGCCGCCCAGGCTGTGGCCTTTCCCTGGCACTGCTCGGATCTTAGCCAAGACGACCTTCCAAGTAGCAGGTGCCGTGAGATCTTACCAACCCAGTGGAAGAAAACCCAGCCAGCAGTAGACGGCAGGGACCTGCAAGCCTCTCAGAGGCACAGGACTTGTCTTACAGATCTTCTCATTTCCAGGGCCACGCAGTACCTGGCAGTCATAGATGTTCAATATATATGTGTTAAATATATATATTTTCTGTTGTTATATATATATACACACACACACACACACACACACACATATATAGAGAGAGTATATATATAGACAGAGTATATATATATTGAGTATATATAGAAAGTACATATATAATACTCTTATTGATGAGTTATAGTCTCACATCATAATGTATTCAATATGTATTGATTCTATTAAACTTGGACTCCTCTTCTCCCTCCCAATTCATCCACAGTGGCTCCAATGTATGTCTTTTTTTAAAAAATGAAACTATGACAAAAATATTTTACTTATGCCTATCATGTGATTTGTTTCAGGATGAACAAAATTGTCTTAACTTCAAACATAAATTATTCGAAGTAAAGTATGGCGTGTGATTTTTAGACATAAGATATGATAAGAAATCAGTGGGTTTTAAAACTACCTATTAGTCAAAACCTGGTAATGTATCCACATGCTCTTCAATAGCTGTTTGGAGAAATTGTGGTATGTTCATGCATTGGATTTCTACACAACAAGAACGTGTGTCGTCTACAAGCAAACATTAGTATACGAATGACTCTCACAAGCAGAATGTTAAGAGAATGAGGCTAGACACAAAGGGTGGAGTGTATGAGTTTATTTATACAAGATACACACGTGGGGTAAACTGGTGTAGACGATTAGAAGCCATAATAGTAGTTACCCTAGAGGCAGCGGTCTCAACTGGGCACAGCTATCTGGTCATATCATTTTGATGGTCTCACTGGTGGGGTTGTTTCTGGCAGCTGGGGGGTAAAGATCAGGGATGTGGCTAACTATCCTACAATGCACAGGAAAGTCGCCTACCCAGAGCAAGGAATTGCCCAGAATGTCAGGAGTGTAACGGGTCCAGAAGCCCCACCCTGGGGGAATAATGATTATAAGTGGGCTCTGAGAAACTTCTGGGGCTGGTTTTTTCCCCTTTTTGTTTCTTAATCTGTATGGTGCTGGTTACACAAGTATATTCAATTATAAAACTCATCAGCTGTACATGTATGAAGGGCACACATACATATACACATTAAATTCTTTAACAGAATTTAATCCTAAGAAGCTGCCAATAGTTCAGAAAATCTTTAAGGAAAAATATGCCCTCACACTCAATTAAAGGCTATATTAAGTAACTTATAGTGACCAAAATCATCTAGATGTAGTAGAAAACAGGAAAAAACTTGGGTTTTTTTTTTTGTTTGTTTGTTTTTTTTTGTTTTTTTTGCAGTACTGGGGATTGAATTCAGGGGCATTCTACCTCCAAGCTACACCCCCAGCCCTATTTTTTATTCTTTTTTATTTTTTTGAAACAGGGTCTCACTAGGTTTCCGAGTGCCTCACTAAGTAGCCGTGGCTGGCCAAGAACCCGGATCCTCCAGTCTCAGCCCCCCAAATGCTGGGATTACAAGCATGCACCACCATGCCTGGCCCAGGAAAAAATATCTTAAAGACTCTAAATGTTTAGTGATAAAACACAAAGTAAATGTCTCATGCACGACATCTTGTACTACATATCAGTATTTAGGGTATATAAACATCACTTAAAAATAACAACAAAAACTTCAAAAGGAATCATGCACCAATAAAATGCATGAATGTTTTATTTACCAAAAAAAAAAAATCTGTGTTGAAATGCAGATAGGAATCTAGTCAAGTTATTTAGGATCGAAGTTTAATACATCAGCACCTGCAGAAGCCAAAGAAGACAGCGGCACAAGACTCACTCAGAAAGTGTCTGCGTGCCACCCCAGCCTCTTCACTGGGACTTTTCTGCCCAGCCTACACTTCTGCGGCATCTCCTGTTCTGAGTCAAGGTCCTTTCATCCTTTTATCCATGAATTCACAAGGTTTTTTGTTTTTATCTTCAGCATGAATTGCTACCGATGGTATCTTGAATGGGAAGATCACGCCATTCATGCCGGATCTGCACTGTTTTTGAGGGCATACAACTTGTCTTCTTAGTCCATACTTCTCTCATCAAGGGAAGCCTCGTGTGATGGGATGCAGGTCCCCAAAATCATAGACCCCCAACTCCAATATAAGGAGGTCTGGGGGGGGGAAGTGGATTTTGTATGTAGGAGGATTTTGTATGTAGGCCACATTAAAAGCTGTGGCCAAAAGATAGGCTCTGGTGGGCTATTTACAAAAATCACCATAATGATTTCCTTCCCTATATTTATTATTATATAATTATCCCCTCCCCTCATGAATTGTGACTTTGCAATTCATCTCTCTCTCTTTACCCCTTTAAACCTGCACCGGCTTGTGACTTGTGCTAACAGAAAGTGGGGAAGGTGAGGCCTGGCCAGTCCTGAGCCCAGGACTCAAGAGGTCTTACATGCTTCTCCTGGCTTTTTTTTTTTTTTTTTTTTTTTAACAAAGTGCTCTACCTCCACGTGAATACTCCTGGGCTCATCTGCTGGATAGCAAGAGACCCCACAGGTGGAGAGGAGCCACCCCAGGCCAGCCATCCTGGTCCAGCCATGCCTCGCTAGTCCAGGGGGATGCCCACAGGTGTATGAGTGCGTCTAGCCAAGGGCAGAAAACCCACCACACTGCGTCCGGCTCATATTGGCAGTCCACAAAACCGTGAACTGAATAATTCGGGGGGATTTCTTCCGTGGCATTCACCTTCGCTCTCAGGCAAGATGGCTGTGGGCAGCTCCAGCGTTCATTCTGATTGTCTTACCAGGAAACCCTCTTTTTCAGCCACCCGGTAAAATCCCTGAATGGAATCCAAGGGACCTGACTCCCTGAGCGACCTGGACTAGTGGGCATGGAGGCTCTGGTGACCACTCCTGCATCCTTCCGCGAAGCTGGGGCATTGGATGGACCACGAATAGGTAATGACTCTCAAATGATAGTATCCAATGCTCCGTGTCGTGCTGCCTCCACGGGAGAGGGAACTCAGCTAGGTGGACTCTGTCATCACCAAAGACACCAGGGTCATCATCCTTCGATCGTTCTACTTGCATGATTTGAAATAGGGAAGATCACCAGGAAGGAAAGTCCATGTAGGATAAGTTTGGCATCTTGGATGCTTTAGTAGCTCGATTGCTGGATAACTTCTACTGTATTTTCCCCTCTATGCTTTCCCAAACTCCTTCCTCCTGAAATGAAGGGAGGATATGTTGGCTGCCTTGATGCTCTCACGTAATACAGAACGGCACACTGCAGTGAAGATTCTTTTTTCCTAGGAAGGTGAAGGATGTTTAGGAAAAAAAAAAAAAAAACACAGAAGAATGAGGTCTTGGTCAATGCTGAATAATAAACAGGAAGAACTGACAATGGGTGAAGGAACATGATTTCCTTTTATCTTCCTTCACACACTGTCTTCTAGCCTTTTGATTTTCTCTGGCTGACTTGTGCAATGCCTGATTGGAATACACTTACCCTAAAAAAATAACAAAGGCATGGGCTGGGGGGGGTAGCTCAGTGGTAGAGCACCTGCTTGGCATGTGCAAAGCACTAAGTTCCTTTCCCAACACCACGCACACACACACTGAAGACTAAAAGGTGAGCTTGGTGTGTGTGCTGGGAATCCAGTGGGAAGCACTGGTGATGCGGGATATGCTGGTGCATCCTTGGAATCCCAGTACTCGGACAGCTGCAACAGGAAGATCCCAGGATCACGTTCAGCCTCAGCTATTTATGGAGGCCCTCTGAAACTTAGTGAGACCCTGTTTTGAAATAAAAAAATAATAATAAAAACAGGTGAGGGTGTGTGGCTCGAGGCAGAATGCCCGTAGGTTCAATCTCTAGTACAACACACACACACACACACACACACACACACACACACACACACACACACAAAGGTAAAAAAAAATCTTTCAACAGATGAATAAAAACAGTGTGTGTGTGTGTGTGTGTGTGTGTGTGTGTGTGTGTGTGTGCGTGCGTTTAATTTGTAATGTACTGGATAATTCCAGTGAGTAACCATCCAGGAACCAAGAAATGAATTATGATACATGCATAGGATAGATTGAGCAGTAGCCATTAAAAAAATGTTTCTAAGGAACGTTAATGGATATGAGGAAGCGTGCATACTATTTTGCTAAGTGCGAAATATTTCTAAGGATGTCGCATGTCATTGTTTTCATAAAATATTACCACTCGGGTCTCCAAAGACAGATAGTTCCGAGGGCGTTTTTCCCATTGGCACTTCCTTACATTTTCCAGGCTCCTTGCATTGGGATGTGTAATTTTTTTTTTTTTTTGTAATTACTAAACATAGAAATAAAAGTGCAGAATGTGTCAGGCAGCGATTGCGACACCCCCTAGAAAGTCAAGCTAACAAAATATTTTGCTATCGGGAAAAGAAATTCCCACACTCCCCGAGATGTGTTCCTTTTGTTTGAATTTTAAATACATCTTGCAGTCTAAAGAGGATATTCTTTTGACACATACCAGATCTAAGCTAAGGGAATAATCACTGACGTGTACAGAGCGCGCCCCGCATGCTGGACCCTGTTCTGAGCATTTCATGTGTTCAATTCATGAGATTCCTGTGAGTTAGCTACTATTGCCACACAGCTTCCAGAGGAGGAAACCGAGTCACAGAGAATGTAAGTTAAGATGAGGAAAAGGCAGACTCCAGAGTTCCCACTTATATAAAACTATTATATGGCTCTCTCCTACCTTGTGAAGCAGAACGTTTTAGATATTGCTCTTCCAGAAAGAAGAGGTCTTCAGAAAGCTGGGCAGAGCCTCGATGCAGAGCCCCAGGAGAAAGCCCTGATTTCCAAGTCTCAGTCTGTTCACGAGGAGGAATTCTACTCACCTTGGGCTTTGAGCATCTCCCACCTGACAGCTAGAGAGAGAGAGAGAGGAGAGGAGAGAAATCTGGAGCAGCATAATTGTCCACCACTGCTCAGAGTTCTTTTGTCCTAGGTGGTCTGACCTTTCTGCTTGGGCATGTTGGTCTCAGGGGTTCAAATCTGCTACCCCCCCTCCTTCCAGTGTCCACCTCGACTGCTGTAATTCGCACCTTCTCTCTACCCTCCCACATTTTTATATGAGGAGTACAGGTGTTTGAATCCCCTGGAGACCAAGAAAGGTTCAGTTGTGGGTTCTTGGAAGAACCAAGTAACGTATTGTTGTTGTTGTTCTCCTCATTTTATTCTCTTATGCTCATGGGAGGGAGAGAGCGTGCCTCTCTCTTTTCTTCCTATATAATAGAAGTTGCCTCCACATTATACCCCTTTACTCTCACCCTTGGGTTATTATCTTCCAGGCGGGGTCTCTGCTGTTGTTGTTCTTGTCTCCTGCCTTGCAGGTGTTTTGGGGGTGTTGGTGAGGAAGGGTGTATTCTCAATGAGCTGGTAACATTTCAACCAATATATTTCTCGTCCTCCTCCTCCTCCTCCTCCTCCTCCTCCTCCTCCTCCTCCTCCTTCTCCTCTTCTTCCTCCTCCTCCTCCTTCTTCTCTCAAGCTGTATGTATGTATGTATGTATTTATTTTTTTGTAGTCCTGGGGATTGAACCCAGGGGCATTCTACCTCTGAGTTACACCCCCAGCTCTATTTTTACTCTATATTTTGAAACAGGGTCTAAGTTGTGGAAGGCCTTACTACGTAGCTGAGGCTGGCCGCAAACCTGTGATCCTCCTGTCTCAGCCTCCCAAGTACTGGGATTACAAGCATGCACCACCACACCTGGCCCTCAAAGAAACTTTAAAAATACCTGAAACTTCAGATCGTCTGATTACAGAAACATCAATGTGAATACGCAGAGTGCATGAAAACCTTCGAGCATGTTGAACTGTAACTGTTAGTGAACGAGCATTTCTTTTCTCTGCATTTGCATTTATTCAGTAAATATTTATCCAGCCCTTCCTGTGTGCTGAGTCTCTGTCCAAAACGCTTAGAGATAGCTGTGACCAGTGCAAAGACCCCTCCCCCCCGCGCCCCAGCTTATGTTCTAGCTGGGAAGAAAGACAACAAATAGTAAACACGGTAGGCAAGTCTGCAGTGTGCCGAAGAGTGACAAGTGCTAAGGAGTAAAAACAACGCAGAGGGACAGGAGGGCAGGTGTATCATCTCCTTTTCTTTGGTGACGCATGACTTTCGCGTTTCAATAGCAACCTCCTTACATGACTCAGTGAATAAGATCACAGCAATTAAATCGTCCCACGGGGTTGGAGGCCCGTTAGGATGGGGGAGACAGACGCATGCTCACAGGCAGGCCCCGGGCTAAATTTCCGGGCATTACTGTTAATTCTATTAATCCTCAGCACAGCTGCAGGTTGGGCCAGCTGTCATGGGGCTTGGCTGATTCAGGATTCAGAGAAGCATTGTAATCTGATTTGTTTATAAAGGTTATGAACCAAGCTTGGGCTTTATTGTAGGCGCCTGATTTACAGTAGGAAAAAAAAAAAAAAAAAAAAAAAACCGCAAGAGAAGAGAGTCACAAATCAAGTCTCTCTGAGTCCATAGTTCTCTGCATGCTCCTGAAACTATACTGTCATGATCAGAACCTCTCCACGGCATCCGGGTCAGGTCCCTTATTGGACGCCCCGGGTCAGCCAACGTCAAGATTCTATTACTATTTCTGCATTGGCCTTCCCAGACAGAATCAACTTTACTAAAGAAAGCAGGAAAGCGTTTTAAGAGCCATTATTTAGCGGGGAATGAATAGCTGTATAATAAAATATTCATTGTTCTAAAAAAGTACCTCGGAGAAAAACACCATACTTAACCAGAAACACTACACTCTCTTCTCTTTTCGATTCCTATTTAGTCAGATGGGGTCTGCTCCATCAACTCAAGAAACCAGGTGGTCATCTTTTCATTGATTCCTGAGAAAGAAGAGAAATTCAGGATTTCCATATATATATATATTTTTTTCAGGATTTCCATATATATATATATGTATATGCATATATATTTACAATTTATCTATATATACATTTTATATACATATTTATGTATATATAAATTCAGGACTTCCATATATATGTATGTGTCTATATATCCAATATAAGTATACATCATAGAGAGATTCAAAGTCATGCATACATCAGCTGCTGTCTTTCCCTTGGCACTGCCCCCTCTTCCTCTTTTTCTCTCCATCTATGTTGGTGGTATTGATAATGAAACCTTGTATGAACGTAACCTTATTTGAACTGGATTTTCTTGTTGAAGCTTTGTCCAGTAGAGTCCATCTTGCTTCCTCAGACAGCGGCAGAATGAGTTGGACGGTGTTTCGTTTTGGGCTGTCGCCCACGGTGTTGCTGACAGGTCCTGTGTGGTCTGGCTCTAGAGATTTCTCTCGCTAGCTGGAAGCCCTCCTGTCTAGACCGCCATGGGACTCCCGTCTAGACGGCCCTGGGTCCTCTGCAGCTGCCCGATCACATCCCCTGCTTGGCCATTGTTCCTGGGAGACCGGTTTCTGGAAGCTTCCTCCCGGGTTTTAGACTGCCTCCCTAATGAGTTTAGCTTCCTCATTTCTCAAACCACTTTATCCTCAGGTTCCTTTGCTGGGTCAGGGCCACCCGTCTCGGGGTGCTCAAGTGCTGCCGCATACATCTGTCTGGCTAGGAGGAGACTTGGAGGCTGAAAGTCAGCCCATTGTTCACTTTCCCACACCACGGGGATCCCCCCGCCCCCAGACACAAGGGCCAGGCTCAATGAGCACCAACTCACCTTGCTTATAATAGAAAAGGGTAGTGTTTGTGTGGGGTGCCTGCCCTGCCCGTGTCTCCCTCTTCAGGAGGTGCTCCCTGCCCCGATGCTTGGGTACTGGCAGCTGGTGGCTTTCAGTAGCCCCCTTCTTTGCAGAATGACCTCCTGGGAAGAAGGCATGCTACTTTGTCCACGAGGACTTCATACAGTCCACCCTGGACTGAAGACGATGGCTGAGTGGTCTGGGAATGCTCGCGGCCGGCTCCTCTGGCTTCAAGATGCTGCTGATCTGGGGTGAAATTCATACTCTACGGAGCACACAGGATCACCAGGGCCTCTTCTCCAGCGAGACATGCGATTCCTCAGCTCCCTCCCTGTCCCTCCTGCCCCTCCTGCCCCTCCTGCCCTTCCTGCCCTCTCCACTCCTTTCTCCTGAGGGCACCAGGCAGTAAACTCTCAGCAGGTGCATCAGGCTAGAACAATAACCAAGGACGTCTCCCCACTTGCTCTTAGAGAAAAAAAAAAAAAAAAAAAAAAAAAACCTAATCTGCTTCCAGGTAACATTCCTATTTTGTTCCTCCTGAGAAACTGTTCCCTTAAGAAAACAAAGAATAAATAAACATGCCTTGCAATTTGTTTTTAGAGGACAGAGAATTTATAGAGTATATACAAATTCTTTCTTTTCCTGTAGTCTGTGCTATTTTAAAACTTGCCCCTCAACCCCCCCACTCCATCTGTGTCCGCTTACATTAGACTATAACCGACTTTCTTTTCTTTTTTCTTTTTTTTTTTTTTTTTGCGGTACTGGGGATTGAACTCAGGGGCATTCTACCTCCGAGCTACACCCCCAGCCCTATTTTTTATTCTTTATTTTGAAACAGGGTCTCACTAAGTTGTGGAGTGTCTCACTAGGTAGCTGAGGCTGGCCGGGAACCTGGATCCTCAGGTCTCAGCCTCCTGAATGCTGGGATTATAAGCGTGCGCCACCACGCCCAGCTATAACCGACTTTCTACATGTCAGATGTTGGATTTGCCTCTTTGTCTCTAGGAACTCTAGAATGATTTTATGTTAACCTGTTCCAACTCATAGACCTAATGCTGTTTCCATTTCTTTAGTATTATAAGTTACACTGCAGAGGCCATATGAAAATATCTCTGTTTCTTGTGCTAGTATGTTGGTAACACAAAGTCCTAGAGGTACAATATATGTCTCAAAGTGTTTGTATATTGTAATCCAAGTTGACCTCCTAAAAGGTTTCACGGACAGTATTTGAGAATACCCATTTCCCCACATTCTCACCAACATGGAATATTTTCCATCTTTTTCTCCTTTAACAATATGCATTTTGCTGTTCATTACTGGTAAGGCTGAACATTTTTTCTTTTTTTGTGGCACTGGGGATTGAACCCAGGGGCATTCTACCGCTGAGCTATACCCCCAGCCCCATTTTTAAATTTGGAAACAGGGTCTTGCTAAGTTAATGAGGCTGGCCTCAAACCTGCGATTCTCCTGTCTCAGCCTCCCAGTACTGGGATTACAGGCGTGTGCCACCGGGCCTGGCCTTAACACTCTTTTAAATTGCGGTATAATTTAAGTATAAGAAAATGCATGGTGCTTAGATATGCAATTGGAGGATTTTTGTTGTTGTCGTTTGGTACTGGGGATTGAACCTAGAGGCACTCTACTTCCCAGCTACACCCCCAGCCCTACTTTTTATTTGGAAACAAGGTTTCGATAAGTTGCTGAGGCTGGCCTCGAACCTGCAATCCTTCTGTTGCCGAGCTTGAGGGCTTGCCATGCCTCTTTTGCACATGGGTGAGTCCCAGCCTTTGCTCATCGTTCATTGACTATTTTGTCAAGCCGACATCATCTTAAGCTCTCGATATCTCTGGATCTAGGTGGCATCTCCCCTCAACCTCTAGGAATGCTCCTAAGTTACTCTTCGTTTTACCATTTTATTATTTGACTTGGGGCAGGATGGTGGAGTGGACACTGTTGGTACCTTTCAGATATGCTTTGCCAGGACCATGCCCCTTTCCCAGATGCTCCTGGTGTTGGTACTGAATGACTCAGAACTGCTCCTTCCAAAGCATTGCACTCAGCCAACCAGAAGCCACCTTGCACGGGAGGCTACAATCCCAGCAGGAACAGCAGGCATCCAAGGTCACCACGGCCAGCGCTGCCTCAAGCTGGGACAACTTAGTGGTGCAATTCTTGTAGGCTCAGGATGAAGCTCTCTCCTTCTCAGACCATTCATTCTTTCCTTTAATGCCTCCCTGCCTCCTTCCTTTCTCCTCTGGACACCTCCCCAAGAAATCACATGTCCCAAGATTCCGTTTTCAGACTCTGCTCCTAAGGAACCCCAAACAGGCCACAGTGCAAGTAGCATTGTGAGCTCAGGGCAGCGTGTGACACAAACATCAGGGGCCATTTCTTTGTGTGTGGAGAATTCTGTAATTGCATGTCTGCTTAGAAGGCAGAACATGCTACCTTTCAGAGTAACCCTTAAAAAAAAAATGGTATACTTGTATGAAAAATCTAATGGTTCAGTTGGCACTGGCTTAATTATCTAGCCTCATTAAAAAACAGAAATAGCTTTACGTCTATAAAACATGACAATATGTCATGTTCAGGTTACATAAAGCCCAAATCTGCCCTGAGACCCACAGGATGGCAGAGAAAGAACGGTTTTAATTGTCACAGGGAATTTTTCTAGGCTTTATGTAATAGTCAGGAGATTGGTCTTCCCAGGAGGAGAGCAGAAGCCACAAACTCACCCTCTGCACTGAACTCTGGGGCTTTTCTGTGTTTGGGGATGAAAAGAATGTACGAATCCCACATCCAGTCTTTACTATACTGTAATTCTCACAAAACTACTGGGTATTTTTGTGCATGACACACTCTCTGCGTGTATATTTGACATGAGATCCGTCCGTGAAATTTCTTCTCCCACAAATGTTAATGGAAGCCCTTGCTCATTATAAGCCGGTTCTCAGCTGTGGACTTGAATACAGTCTTATGGAATGTCGTGACGTGCATATGCCTCTTCCAATTTAGAGTGGAGAAATGTATTCATTTATTCACTCCCTCACTTTTTCAGAAAGTTTTAAAATATAAAATACTTCCAGATTCTCAGGAATTTCACACAGAAATGCGCAGGGAGGTCTATGCAGACCTTCACCCAGCTTCCCCCAAAGCTCACTCACATCCTGCATGACTCTTCTGCAACATCCAAACCAGGAAACCGGCCCTGGGAAAAGCCCCCGAGATTATTCAGATTTCAACATTACAAGTGCATACGTGTGTGTGTGTGTGTGTGTGTGTGTGTGTGTGTGTGTGGTTCTATGCAATTTATCACATATGTGGCTTCATGTGACCACCACCACAATCAAGACACAGAACTGTACTGTTACCCCCCAGACTCCTGGGGGCTGCAGTTTTATTGCCACACCTACCCCCTACCGCACCCACCCCATCCCTAATACCTGGCAACCGCTAATCTGGTCTCCATTTCTATAATTTTATTTCAGTCTATATAAATGGAACCAGACAGCAGGTGTCTCTCTTAGATTGGCTTGTTTTAAAAAAAAAAAATTAAAAACTAAGAATAAAGCCCTTAAGATCTATCTAAGTTGTACCATTATCAACTATCTGTTCAAAAGTGAGTATTATTCCATGGTATGTATCCACTGCAGTTTTTTTTTTTTTTTTTATAACTGTTTACCTACTTGCATACTTTCTAGTTTTGCCTTTTACAGGTATAGCTGCTATGAATATTAGGAACATGTGTGTGTGTGTGTGTGTATGTGTGTTTTATGGGGAATTGAACCCAGGGACATTCTACCTCTGAGCTATGTCCACCTCGGCCCTATTTTATTTTTCATTTTGAAGCAGGGTCTCACTAAGTTGCTGAGGCTGGCCTCGGAACCGGTAATCCTCCTATCTCACTCAAACTCCCCAGTACTGGGATTAGAAGTGAGAGTCACCACGCCTGGCTTGCTATGAACATTCTTGAACAAGCTTTGGCAGGAATGGAAGTTTTCATTTCTCTAGGATAAAGGTCCAAGGGTACAACTGCTAAGTTGAATGGTAAGTCTGATCTGAGTTTTTTAAAGAAATGGCAAAGCTATTTTCAAGAGTGGGTGTATCCTTTTACATTCCTACGAGCAAGCATTGTATAAATGACAGAGTTTCTCTTTCTCCTTGTCAGCCTTTGGTGTCACAGTCCTGATTTTCTTTTTCTTACCCATTAATAGATGTGTAGTGATAGAGCACTATACTGCTAATTTTCGTTCCCTAATGGATGAAGATATTGAACATCTTTTTGTGGACTTACTTGCCAGTCATATATATTATTTGGGGAAATATATCATAATACGTCCACTTTCTAATTGGGTTGCTTGGGGTTTATTTTTGCTGTTGAATGTTAAAATTGTATTCCAGATACAAGTCCTTTGTCAGAGATGTGACTTGAAAAATATTTTCTAGTATATAATTTTTCTTTTCATCTTCTTAAGAGGGTCATTCACAGAACAAACATTTCAAATTATGACCAAGTCCAATATATCAATTTTTCTTCTCCCTGGATTTTCAGCCAACAAATATTTACTGACTATCTACCCACCATTCATCATGATAAGGTTGCAGGCACCCTTTCAAGAAACAAAGATATAAAGCTCTAATCCCACGCTAGTCTAGCTGATAAGATTGGAAATCTACGCAAATAATTAATGCCACGTGGCAATTTCAAAGTGTACAAAAGAGGGAGAAGTATATTATTGGTGATAAAAGATATGGGGTAAAGGTTTTATTTTACCATGTCCATATCAGAAAATGCCACACTAACTTACTTTTATAAACTCATGGTTTTTCAGGTTAAAAATTATAATTTTTACATAACATGCATCAAATCGCATTGTGGGCAAAACAATTTCCCAGACACCGTATCCATGAATAAAAATCTCACTGGGCAGTGGAGAGGACGACACCATATTTTATATTTAGGGAACCAAGATTCAACTAAAGTCAGCAGCTCGCCCCAGGTTGCACAGACAGGAAGTGACGAGCTCAGACTGGCACCCCAGTCTTGTGATTAATGCTCTTTTAATTCTACTCAGAATTCCCCCGAGACTCGACCTTTTCCAGGCAGCATAAACTCATCAATCTTCTGGCTAAGAAATGGACTGTCTGATTTCCGTTTGGGAAGAAGAGGTGATACCGTTCCCTGTGCGAGCAAATGTCAGACAGCTCTTTTTTGATGAAAGAAGAATCCATTAAAACTCTTAGAGAGGTTTGAGATCATGCAGAAAATGGAAGGGAAAGTATTGCCTGTGAGTCACAGAGGCAAAGCCGGGACGGATGTTACCGGAACTCAGCAGCGCTTTGCTGGATGACTGCTCAGGGAGGGGAAAGCCGGGTGGTGGCATTTTGGGTCATCTTTTGTCCTGCTCAAGGTTCCCCAAGAAATCTCCAGATGCCAAGCCTTGCACAGGGAACACTAGACAACAAACAAAAAAACAACACTAACTCTTATAGAAAACCAAAGCAGAGCCCATTTCTGACCTAAAAGACGACAAATAGGGAACTAAAGTAGGACCCTGTTTTCATTTGTATGTCTCTGGATTTCTAGTGGCACTTTCTTCCTGTCTTATCTGTGACCTGCCTCAAATCATTTCACTATTCTGTATTTCTCTTTCCTTTAAAATGTTGATACATAGCTGGACGTGGTGGCGCACGCTTGTCATCCCAGTACTTGGGAGGCTGAGACGGGAGGATCCGGGTTTGCAGTCAGCCTCAGCTACTTAGTGAGGCCCTCCGCAACTTGGTGAGACCCTGTTTCAAGATAAAAATAAATAAATAAATAAAATAAAATAAAACAGGGCTGGGGGTGTAGCTCAGAGATACAATGCCCTTGGGTTCAATCCCCAGGACTGCAAAAAAAAAAATAGGTCCGGGGGTGTCACTCAGAGGTAGAACACCCCTGGTTTCAATCCCCAGTGACAGACACATTTACACACACACACACACACACACACACACACACACACACCAGAATAAGAAGGGCAAACCACTCAGAACCACCAGGCGGCAGGTGTGTGTGTGTGTGTGTGTGTGTGTGTGTGTGTGTGTGTGTGTAAATAGGCAATTCGTACTTTGTGTGAGGTCATGAGTAAATATCTCCATGAAGGGCACTTGAGATTATCCTAACTATAAGTACACGTAGCCTTTGGCCCCATGACTCCAATTCTTTTATTTATTCTTCAGATGGACTCCCGCATGTGCATAGTTATAAAAACGAAGCAATATTATCAACGACAGATTAGCACAAACTCAGTGACCATAATCGGGACCTCTTACATGAATTAGGACAGATCCTATTCAATGGAATATCATATAGCTGTAAACAAAAACAATTTTTTGGGCAATAATATGAAATTACGATAATATCTTGTTAGGGAAAATGATCCAGGTTTAGAACATTGTATATAATTTGTATAAAAAATGTTATTTTGTATAACAAAAGGTAAAAATAGGAATATTTGACAAATCTATGTGATTGGGTAGATGCAGACTTTTTCTATGCAGGTACAAACTGGTTCCCACCAGGGGTGGGAATTGAGAGGCTGGAGACCGGGGTGGGGAGGGAGTCTTGTGAGCTGTGTAGACACTTGCAGTTTTTAATTTTTGAATTTGGCACCATGTGGAAGCTAGTTAAGTATGGGTAAAAAAAAAAATAAATTAAATTAAAGTGGAATATAAATAAACTAGAAACAAAACACACTTTTTTCCGCTTTACAAGCTTATGGACATTAAGATGTCTTTAAGAAAAGAAATCAGATATTTAGAAAAAAATTAACCCCTTCACCTTCCAAGTTCCTTTTTTTTGTGTGTGTGGTACTGGGGATTGAACTCAGGGGCATTTTACCTCTGAGCTCCACCCCCAGGCCTATTTTATTTTTTTATTTTGAAACAGGGCCTCACTAACTGAGGGCCTCCCTAAATTGCTGGGGCTGGCCTGGAACTTAAGATCCCCCTGTCTCAGCTTTCCAAGAACTGGGATTACAGGCGTGCACCACGTACCACCCAAGCTCGGCCTAAAACGTCGTTTTTTTTAAAATTTTTCCTTTTTCTCCGTGCTGCTGTGGACGAATTGGCCAAGGAGCCATATACCTGTCTACTGCACTCAGTTGCACCGAGGAAGCAGCCTGAAACTGCCGACCCCAGAGGATCCCCAGGGGTTTAGAAATCGCCAATGGAGTTGCACAAAGAACTGGTTCTCCTGGAGTGACTTCCCTGAGAAGCAGCTAAAACCGACGGTGTGTGTTCCTAACTGAGTTGTGGGTCTCAGGAAGATTCCTAGCCCCGAGCTTGTGACTGCAAACGCGCAATGAAGCCCTGGTCTGGAGGGAAACCTCTGCACCCTCGGTCCTTCTTCCAGGACCAAGCAGCTCCTGGTCTGAACCCCAATGCGTCCCTTGCTCTCTCGCTCGAGGCATTGGGGTGCCCTCCTGGCAACGCGGGCTCCCTGGCGGGGCGCTGCGGCAGCCTGGGAGACTTGGGCGCGCGTTAGCCAGGACAGCTCCGAGACCCCCGCGCGAGCCGGTCCATGCGCGTTCCATGAATGTGCCTCGCTAGCACCCTGCATCCAGACGAGGGTGCCTCTATATACCCAGGGAGAGTGATGGAAGTGAGGAAGTGCTGTCCACGGAGAAGGGCCACACTAGCTCTGGCCGGTGTTCTTAAGAGCCAGACGACAGGCCCCGGATTTCGGGGGACCCATCTCTCCACGGTCAGGGAGGCTCCGGGGCTCCAGGACCCAGAGGCAAGGGGACCCGAAGAGCCTCCCTGCAAATCCGGGAAGTGGCGCCCGAGCTGGGGGTGGGCCGGGCCACCGCACTGCGCCGCAGGGGAGCGCTGCAGGAGGGCGCGGGTCCCCGCCCCGGGTGCGCGCAGCCCGGCCCCGCCTCCTCCCCGGGCGCGTGCCGGGGGCGCTCGGGAGAAGCCGGCCGGGTCGGCCCCGGGTGTCCCGACGCAGGCGCGATCGCGCGCGCCTCTCCCGCCGCCGGGCGCCCGGCACGCGCCCCCGCCCCGGGCGCCGCTGATTGGCGGCCACCGGGGCCAGCAGGTGTCGGCGGCGCTGCGGCCGGGCTGGCTGGCGCTGCGCTCTGCTGCCTGCGGCGCGGCGCGGGCACCTCCCCGGCAGCCGCCGCTCCTGCTCCGGCTCCTGCTCCGGCTCCGGCTCCCGCTCCAGCTCTGCGGCTGCGGTTCCAGCGACCCAGCCCCGCGGCGCTGCAGCCCGGATCCGATCCGCTCCCATCCGCGCGCTGCAGCAGCCGCAGCTGCCCGGCATCCCCAGGCGCGGTGGCCTGCGCCCGGCCGCCATCCATGACCCAGCCGCGCACCTGCTCCAGGCCGGCCGCCCGGCGTGAGTACCCGGGCCCTCCTCCTTCCCCGCCCGCGCCTTTGCGCCACTCTCCCCCGCGTGTTGCCGCAACTTTTGGGGTGGGTGTGCGGAGGTGTCGCTCGCGCTCCCCCGCGCCCCGCGCGTCCTGAGCCGGGGCCCCGGGCTTGGCCACGCCGCCCGGTTGGAGGGGCTGGAGGCTGAACTTGCTCGGGGGTCGTGGCGCTCGGAGCCGCCCCTGGCGCTCGCCCCCCTTGGGCGGACTCGCCTCTGCGTTTCCCTCGCGTTTTCGGATCCGGGTTGGCCACGTCGCGCTCGGGCTGCGGTCCACCGCGCACCCACTGTGCTCCCGGCGCTCCCGTGGGGCGCCCCGAAGCACCCGGTAAGTGCGGGCGCGGGGGACTTGCCTGGTTCACCCTTCATTTCTGTAAAATGGGGGCAAATCGGGGACCTGCCCAAGGTCACGGCTGGTGCGCAGAGTTAGAACTGGGTCCACTGCGTCTGGCCGCCGCCCCCGGGCTGCTGGGGGAGGAGCGCGCTGTCCAGGGTAGCGGGGTGGGGTGGGGGGTCACTTAAACGTCACCCTGGTCTCTTCCTGGTATTCTGTACCCCTCAAGACGCCAGGCTTGGAGAGGTAGGGAGCCGATCTCCAGGGACTCTACAAAGGTTGGGGTAGCGCGGAGGACCTTTGGGTGAGTGTGTAGCAGAGCGCTCCAGTAGCGAGAAGCCCTAGACTCAGCGGCTTTGGGGATCATTTCCCCTTTCTCGCTACTTAATTGACTAACATCCCTCTGCAGGGTAGATAGGGGGATTTGCTAGGTGCCTGCGCTTAGATCCGTCCAGTTCTGCTGCTTCCTTTCCCCCAAGGAAGCCCTGTCCCCGAGATATCGAAGGATCCCAGAGACTCTTCGGTGCACGCCAGTGAAGGCCGAGGTGTCCCTCCCCAGGAGAAGCCGGCGCGCTGTGCGGCTGGTTTCGCTCACGTTGGCTCCCATCTGCTCCTACAGAATGCCTGGAGCTTGGCGTCTGACTTCATTTCTGCACGCCCCACCCCCACCCCTTGATCAGGGTGGGTTGATCTGCTTGACACTTGCCCGGGGGAGGTTGGAGGCCGGTGTCGCAGGGTGTGCAAAGTTGTGGGACGTCAATGGTTTTCTCCAGATCTGCTCCCGGGGCCGTCTGTGGGCTGCGGGGAAGGGGTGACCCTCCCTGCCCCTCCATCTCAGCCTCCCAACTCTGAAGCCCAGTGATAAGATGACCACTTGGATAGTTTGGGGGATGGCCAACTGGCTTCTTTGCGCCTCAACTTGATCATTGATAGAATGGAAACATCGCCGCCCTGGGTCTTCCCAAGGTGCTTGGGGTTCAGGATATGATAGAGGTCAAAATGTTCTGGGGTTCTATTAAAAAGTAGAAGGACGGTGGCCCCAGAGATCTGGGGCTGTTGAGTGGACGTGGAGGTGACTTAAAGATTTGCCATCTGGGACCCTATTTGCAGATATAAAAAAAAAAAAAAAACCCTCTTTGAAAACACTGCTTTCTGTCTTCCTGCTCAGGGTGCTTGCCTGGCCACCGGCATCTGCTTCTCATCTAATTACCTTCCCTCTCTGTGGGGTGCCTCTGTGGGCCACCAGCTGCTTCTTGGGAGCTGCGGACTGTCTGGGGTGTTGGGAGGTAGCATGTGGACATGTGTGTTCATGCGTGTGTGTTGTCCGCAAAGATGGTATGCATGGTATGCATGCCTATAAGGCAGTGTTTGCTTTGTGAGCTAGCTTTCATTTGTCCTGCGTGTGTGTGTGTGTGTGTGTGTGTGTATGTGTGTGTGTGTGTACTGAGGGAGGGAGGAGTTGTCTGGCTCTAGGATTCGTTCACATTCGTGAAAATAGAGTTCTAGCTGCACTCAGTCTTTTAAACGAGGTGAGTCATCTAGATTGGGTCCGGTCCCCCTCTTCCCCTGCCCAGAGGGACAGAAAGAGAGCTCACCTCGAGGCAAATTAGGCAAAGGAGGCATCTCGGTTTTTGCCTTTCCAGTTATTATGGTGTCAGCATTGTCTTTTGCCACAAAGGCAAGCGGAAGAGGAGTGCCTGGTCACACCTTGGTCGATTCGCTTTGACATTATATTGAAATTTAATATAATGACAGGGTTCTGAAGTGAGTGGCTTGAGAAATTTTCACAGATGGAGCACACCTGTGTAGCCAGTGCCCAGATAAAGAACTAAAATACTCCTAGTCTCCCCAGGACCACCCCCACGCCCCCACCCAAAGGTCCTGTCCCCTCAGGGTGGCCATCGTCTTGCTTAGTTTTATCAGGCACATTTTATTTTTATGAGTATTATTATTTATCTTATTTATTTTCGTTCTCAAGCTAAAATGAGACTTCTTGATGATTGTCTACTTCCTTGTTACGAGTGCAAACTAAGGTTCAACAGGGGCAGAGAACTAGAGGAAAGAATTCGGCCTTGAGATCTGAGCGGAGAAGGTGTCGTTGTCCCCACGTGCCCTGGTCACCAGGGCTCCGATGGTGTGACAAGCCAGCCCCATCAGGTGGACACACTGACGCAGTAGGATGAGGCCCAGAGCTTTTCATGGAGCAAATTCGAGTGGTATAAATCTGAAGTAGTGTGATATAAATGAATAAAAGCGGGAATGCATTCTCATTTGAAACAACAACAAGAACAGAGGTATTTTCAGTTCCTCAAAGTTGAAAATTGGTGGGGAAGCGCAGGATTTCAAAGCCCAGTGATTTGTGAATGTCTTGTGCGGTCGCCACAGGGTGGCGCCACACTGGCTGGAGAGCTGAAATGCTCCGTGTCCTCTCCCCAGCCCTTAGTGAGACCCTGGTTTCAAAATAAAAAAAATAAAATAGGTCTGAGGAGGGGGTAGCTTAGAGGTGGAATGCCTCTAAGTTCAATCCCCAGGACCAGAAAAAAAAATCCCATGGTATAAAATCCAACAGCTCAGCATCTCCAAAAATGTTCTCCAGATACTATTTCCAGCTCTTGGCAGGCGGGCCTGCTTTGGCCCCTGCGACTGAGTCCCTGGGTAGAGAACGCTGTCCTGGCCCTTTAGGGAGGGGGCTGTGGTTCAGGAGCAGGTGCTGGCTGCCTCTCCCTCCAGCAGTATGGAGCTAAGGTGGTGTGTCCTTGGGATTTTAAAGCAGGTCAGCTGAGAAGCTAGCTTAGGGGTGTTGTATCTCACCCCCGAATTCCCCCAAAGGTTAGAGAGAAGGTGTTCTCTTGCCAGAGGCTGGTGTGTCCTGTTTTCTCACTTTGTAGTGAGCTTAGAATGGTCTGGTTGTAGCCGCCCTGTTGCTGGAAGAGATGTCCCAAGCATCCCTCGGGCTGGGGGTGCAGCATCCAGGCGTTTCTGGAGAGGTAAGAGGACCCGTCCGGCGTCGTCTCCCATCCATCACCATTTCCCTTTAGGGTCGGCACGACTGGGGTGCTGTTTAGAAAACTGTATTCACTTGGAAGCTGGCCATGCTGGTAACCACCAGGAGTGTTGGATGTTTGCCGTGTGTGTGTGTGTGTGTGTGTGTGTGTGTGTGTGTATCTCCATTTACTCTTTCCACTAGGATAAAGGTGGCTTTTCCCACTTTATAGATGAAGGATCGGAGCCTTGAAACGCATGCCCTCTTTCTTCTTTCTTTTTTTTTTTTAAATTTTTTTTTTTGTGGTACTGGGGATTGAACCCAGGGGCATTCTACCTCCAAGCTACACCCCCAGCCCTAGTTTTGTTCTTTATTTTAAAACAGGGTCTCACTAAGTTGCGGAGGGCCTCACTAAGTAGCTGAGGCTGGTCATGAACCTACAATCCTCCTGTCTTAGCCTCCCAAGTATTGGGATTACAAGCATATGCCAGCACTCGTGGCTTGCATGTCCTCTTTCTAAATTTACACAGTCTATGAACCAGAGGGAAGATTGAGAGCCAAGTTCCTGAGCTGGCTTCCCTAGCAGAACTGTACCCTTCTGTAGGATGGGGAGAGTGTCCCTCTGCCACCTGGTCTAGCATTTAACATGCAACAGCCACACAAGTCTAGGAATTAGACGCTCACAGAAAATAGGAAATTCTCTCCTGAGTAAGTGGGGAATCCAGCCAATGAAGGACGAGCACTTAGGGCTGAGTCCAGGCAGCCTGTAGTGCTGGGACCCAGCGGGTACCCGGCGAGTGTCACATCTTTTGTGTTTAACGTTTTGTGTAATGGAGGTGTGCCTTATCTATTTCTTTGATTTTTTTAAAAAAAATCAAACATTTCCTTTACATGCGTTGATAACATTTGCTAATCATTGTGGATCTAATTGATTGGTTTTAATGTATTATTCCTGTGTTGGATCTACTAGGGCTTAAACATACCCCTTTGATGGATGGGAAGGTATTTCTACCTTTGGGAAGATCCCCAAGAGAGGTATAGCTGGGTCATATGGTGGTTCCCTTCCCAGTCTGTTGAGGAACCTCTGCACCGATCTCCACCACAGCTATCCTAGTTTGCAATCCCACCAACGGTGTATAACCAAAGCACACGACAAGCGCTGTGTGCTCATATGTTTCTGTCCCTCTGAACCTTATTACAATGAATAACTACAATGCACCAATAAAAAAATAAAGTATAGCCGGGCGTGGTGGCGCACACTTGTAATCCCAGCATTCGGGAGGCTGAGACCGGAGGATCCGGATTCGCGGCCAGCCTCAGCTACCTAGTGAGGCACTCCGCAACTTAGTGAGACCTGGTTTCAAAATAAAGAATAAAAAATAGGGCTGGGGATGTAGCTTGGAGGTAGAACGCCCCTGAGTTCAATCCCTAGTACCGCAAAAAATAAATAAATAAATAAATAAATAAATAAAGTATTTCTTTTGGAGAAAAGATATTTCTGCCTTTTGGTATTATATAAATATTGCAGTGACTATCCTTAATAAGATCCTGGGGCAGCGTGTGCAGGGCACGAGTCCCCAGAGGTGGAGTAACTGAGTCGCCAGCACCTGCCTGGGACGTCAGCTCTACTAGGTTTTGCGGATTGCCCTGACGCGCTTTGCTGGAGTTTTCTGTGTCCCTCTGCCATCAGCTGTGACTGTCTTCGGTTTGGTTCATCTGATGAGCATGGAATGCATGTATTTTCTTTCTTTTTCACATTGTATTTCCCTTAGCGATGATCTTTTAAATATATTTTGGTTTTCAAGTTTCCTGATCTGTGCATTTTTTTTTTTAAACTGGGAAAGTTCTGTTTTTCACAGTTAGGTCTCATCTGACATTGGATGAGGCAGGAATCTCATTGTTTTTCAAAATGAAAACCATCTACCCATTATCGTGTAATGAATAATGCATTCCTTGCCCATTTATTTTGTTGCCAACTCTGTCATATACCAATTTCGGTTGCGTTTTTGGATCTGTTTCTCGACGCTCTCTGTTCTTTTCATCTTTTTGTGATTCCTGAGCTTGTACCATTTCATTAAATTATTAAAGCCTTAGCATAAGTTCTCCCTTCTCATCTCTGTCTTTGAAATTGTCTTGGCTGCTTTCGACCCTTTAGACTTTAACATAAATTTTAGTAACTATCGCTTCTTACAAAAAGTCCTGTTATAATCTGCGTTGAGTCTGTAGATTAATTAGGGTAGATTTTTCATCTTTTGGCTGTTAATGCGTCCCACTCATGGCTGTGATCTGTCTCTATAAGTGTTCTTTTTGGAGCATCCGACAAAACTTCATAACATTCTCCATAAAGGCATGGAACTTGTATTAGGCATTTTAGAGGTTGTTGTCTTTGTCTTTTAACCAACAGTTTCTCTTGAGGTATAATTCACATACTGTACAACTCACTCATTTATAATTCATGCTTCTTAGTAAATCCACAGGGCGTGAAGCAGTCGGCACAATCGAATTTCAGAACATTCTTGTCCCTTGCAGAAGAAATCCTGGACCCATTAGTACTCATTCTCCAGTGTTGGTCCCCCCCACCCACACCCCCAGCCAAGCAACCCTAATCTACTTTCTGTCTCCACAAATGTGCCCATTTGGGGTAGTTCATATAAATAAAATCATGCAGTAATACAGTATGTGTATTATTTCGCCTCTGGCGTGCCTCGCTTAACGCACAGTTTATTTATTTTGCGGTAGCGTCTCCTCACTCTTCTTAACTGGAATAGTCTAGCCCATGTCTAGAGCACATTTATTGGTTCATTCATTAGCTGCTTCCAGGTTTTATTGCTCTTGCAATTGGGATCATTTCCCCCTCCAATTACATGTTTCAATTGGTTATTGCCAGTGTATAGTTTAGTAATCAGGTTCTTTTTGTGTATTAATTTTTCTATCTAGCATGCTTGTTGGTTTGTAGGTTTTCTAGGCATTTTGTAGGAAGGCATATGCACAACAGATAATGGTGATTTTGTTTCCTCTGTTTTTGTTATTCGTGTCATTTTCTTGGCTCTCTGGTATAATAAATAACAGTGGTGATGGAGCACCTCCAGGACTTTTGTCTGGCTTTGATATGCGCTTTCAAATGTTCACCAGGAGCGGGGTGGTTGCTTCTGGTATGGGGGTAGATGGCCTTTGACATGTTAAGAAATTTCATACTTCTGGCATTTGTTTTATTGATTTATTTGTTTATTTTTGTGGTACTGCTGATTGAACCCAGGGGCTTTCTACCTCTGGGCGACACCCTAGCCCTATTTTATTTTGAAACAAGGTCTTCCTAGGTTGCTGATAACCTTAGTAAGTTGCTGAGGTTGGTTTCAAACCTGCAATCCCCCTGTCTTAGCCTCCCAAGTACTAGGGTTAATGGCGTGCACTACCAAACCTTGCTGTCTCTCTCTCTTTTTTAAAATTATATGTATTAAGTTTTTATCAAATTCGTTTTCTATATCTCCTTTGATCTATTAAAGTTGAATTATCATTAGATACAGTATCAATCCATTTTGAATTTTCCTTCCAAAGATTATATTATGATAATATTATATATATACTTATATTTTAATTGTAGTATAACATTTTATTTATTTATTTATTTTTCCTGCTGGGGACTGAACCCAGGAACATTCTACTTCTTTTTTTTTTTTTTTTTTTTGGTACTGGGGATTGAAGTCAGGGGCATTCTACCTCCAAGCTACACCCCCAGCCCCAGTTTTTATTCTTTATTTTGAGACCGAGTCTCACTAAGTTGTGGAGTGCCTCACCAGCTGAGGCTGGCCGCAGCCTCTGGTCTCAGCCTCCTGAATGCTGGGATTACAAGCGTGCGCCACCACGCCTGGCTTGCAATTGCAAATCTTGAAAGTAAAAGGTGGAGAAGTTTGTTGAGTGGATGGAACTGGGTTGGCCATCTGCAGGAAGCAGTTGCTCCTGGTTTCCATTTGCAGCAGATGGGTTGCAGGCAGCCGTCAGCCTGGTCAGAATGGGGAGAGAGAGAGAAGCACTAACTGGGAAAGGAGGCCGAGCACGCTCCAGAGGAGACAGCGGAATGGCAGAGGAGGAGGAGGGCCGGCTGATGACTGTCAGATAATCTTGCACAAAAACACCCTTCTCGAGCTCGTCAAAAAACATCCGATGCTCATCGAAAGGGTGTTTTGCACTCCTCTTTTAAGTTTGCCGGGAAAAGGATGCCCCACATGCGACAACTTGATTCATTCCAAGGTCGAACTTTCCAGTAGAAATGCAATGCTGGGAGCACGTGTCCTTTAAAACCTCCCAGTGGGTACTCTTAAAAAGTGAAAAAAGAAGTAAAATCAAGTCTATGAACACACTTCACTTAAATATATTTATTTAAACATATGCATGTTTATTTAAAGATATTTATTTAAATATGTCAGATGTATTTTTGGATACGTTTGAATGTTAAATAATCAACATAAAGTCACTAAGGAGACGTTTGACACTCTTTATTTCCGTGGTGTGTCTCCTCCTTTCCTGCTCCTCTACCAGCTTGGGAGAATTGGTAAGAATTGAAATGGCCAGCCACTCTGTAGCGTCTTTAATTAGGGCAGACGGCGGGAGGAGGTAGGTGGTGCTGCTTTAGGAGAACCAGGAAGTTTCCTCCTTCCAGATCTGGGCCACCTTGCCTGAACTAGGGTGTAGACATCGTAGGTCGTTGATAATTATTCCTTCTCATGATCTCTTTCTGTCTCTGTCTCTGTCTCTCAATTTAAAAGACTTTGGTTGACATAACCCCAGAGTTACACACTGTGTCTTTAACACTAATACAAATGGTTTTATGACCATTTGCTAGTGACAGGAAGACAGAGGGGCAGCAGAACACCTCCAGGTGGCCAGTGAGAAGAGGCTGAGATGTACCAGCCCCCCTTCCCCGGGGGGGGGGCGCTGGGTGCTTTGCTAAGAGAGACATCACCCGCGTCACATTCACCCCAAGAATGAATCCCACGATCGCAAGCACAGATAAAAAGAGCCTTATGAAACCGTGTGCCTAAAATTGCTTCTGTTTTTTTTTTTTTTCCTTCGACTACTGCCTTCCTCAGGTAGTTGGATTTTCTGTCTGCATTTATATTTCATCGGCCAAAGCAGGAAACACACCCTATGGAGTGTCATTTTGTGGCTTAGATTTACGGTGGCATGCCACCGAGGAGACAGATGTGTGATCCGCAGCTGGGGTGGGCACATCCCTGCTGTGGCTGACACTTGAATCTTGCCGAGCAGCCCCTTGGGAAGAGAGGAGCCAAGAGGAGCGAGATCAGGGAAGGGTGGGGGAGGGCAGGTGCATGGGGGACGGCCCTGCCCGTGGCCTCTCAGGATCTGGTCGCCAAAGTCCTTGAGTAAACTCCTGACCTTGGCTCCTGGCGGCTCGTGTAACCGTCCTACTGTCAGGTTCCCTCTTTGGGTGTGAACTCTAACGATCTCAGTGCGCAGGGCCCTTTTCTCAGCAGGGTGGGGTGTTCGGTTTGGAATCCTAGCAGACCTGGGCTCTGCTGGCATCACGGGAAGAAGGAAAACAATCCGAGCCATGTCTTCATACCTGTTTCTTTTCTGAAGATAGCCCAGTCTGTGTACGCGGTGTCCCCAGCCCCAAACCCCTTCCTGACGTCCTCTTGGGGGCCATGGTCTCCAGTTTCACTTGACCGCAGAGCGCCAGGCTGGGGAAATCGGCAGAGGCTGCTTTTGTGTTTGTGTCACAGAAACACGGTCTTGTTGTTTTTTCGCTTTTTGTTTTTTTGGTACTGGGGATAGAACCCAGGGGCATTCTACCTCCAAGCTCCACCCCCAGCCGTATTTTTTATTCTTTATTTTGAAACAGGGTCTCACTAAGTTGCGGAGTGCCTCCCTAAGCAGCTGAGGCTGGCCTCAAACCCAGATCCTCCCGTCTCAGCCTCCCAAATGCTGGGATTACAAGCGTGTGCCACCACGCCCAGATTATTTCGCTTCTTTTGAAAAACAATTTGTTCATCGTTAGGGCTTTTGCTTCACAAGAATGACACATAACCAGAGTATTTGTGATTTATTTCTTTCCGTTACAGCTAATTAGAAGGAAATTCAGAGATGCTGCTTTCACTGAATCCTTGTTCAAAGTTTCTTTTAGAAACTTGCCGGTCAATTTCCATCTTTGTGGTCCAGAGGATGTGAGGTGCTCCTCCCAGGACCGCCGAGCTTGCAGCCTGGGCCGTGCACAGTGCTGGGATCTCTCAAGAGCCTCTCTCCCTAACGGTTCCTATGTGCTCCCTGGTCTGCATCCACCCGCCCGTGGGGTCCAGTACCCGATGCTCACTTTTCCCATTACGGCCACCATCACCACTGCCACCATCATTACCATCAGCACCACCAACACCATCATTACCAATACCACCACCATCACCAACACCACCAATACCACCACCATCACCATCACCACCACCATCACCACCACCGCTTTCTGCCTGAGCCCCTCCTTTCAGGCTGCCACCAATGATGGACGGTCAGGCTGTGGACGGACAGGACATTCCCTGTCTCGTCTCTAAATGGTCCAAATGCAAAATGGAGATTGAGAGACAGAAGGCCAGGCACCGTTTTAGAAATTTGGGGAGATGGTTAAAATTGCTTCCTCCCAAAGGTAGACGGGTTGCCAGGAGAAGGTAGGTCAGGGGGAGGGCAGGGGGCAGGGGAGGAGGCGAGAGGCGTCGTCTGCTTGTTCTCGAGGCCAGAGCCCTTGCTGGACCACAGCGGCCCCGTCTCTGCTGGTAGCAGTGGGGTGAGGAGTCTGTGGAGCAATGCGCACTTCCTGAGCCTCCACCCAAACCAGCTCAGCCCTCTCCCTCCTCCCCCTCCTCCTCTCCCCTCCTTCTCTTCCTCCTCCTGGACCTCCTTCTCCTCCTCCTCCTCCTCCTCCTCCTCCTCCTC
>PVLC010016999.1:0-34520 GCA_004027655.1 Graphiurus murinus
GGTCTTGAACCTGCAATCCTGTTTTAGCCTCTCAAAAACTGGGATTACAGGCATGTGCCACCATACCTCGCTTTACCAAACTTTTAATAAACTAACACTATTGCTCCTCAAACTATTCCATAGAATGGAAAGGGAAGGAGCCCTTCCAAATTCATTACATGAGGACAGCATTATCCTGTTATCAATATCTTGCAAGGACACACACACACATGCACAAAATCATAAACCAAAATTCCTCATAAATACAGATGTAAAAATTCTCAACAAAACACTAGCATATTAAGAGAACACAAATATGGTCATACATCATGATCTAGTTGGTTTCATTCTAGCAATGCAAGGACTGTTCAAGATACATAAATCAAGAATCAAAATGTATCACATAAATAGAATGAAGGATAAAAATATGATCATATTAATAGATGCAGAAAATGGACCTGAAAAAATTCAACATACTTTCATGATAATAGTACTTAACAAATGAGGTGTATCTCGACTTGATAAAGGCTATATATGACAAACCCACATACTGAATAGGGAAAAGTGAAAGCATTTCTTCTACTATCAGGAACAAAACCAGAGTGCCTACTCTCACCGCTCTTATCCACTACAGTACTAGAAGTTCTAGCTAAATTAGGCAGGAAAAGAAACAAAAGGCATACAAATAGGGAGGGAGAAAGTTAAATTATCCCTTTTGCAAATGATATGATTCTATACACAGAAAAACCTGAAGACTCCACCAGAAGACTTTTAGAACTGATAAACTGAGCAATTCTAGAAATCAATTCTATATACTAATAGCCACACACAAAAAGTAAAATACCTAGGAATAAACCTTACTTAGGAAGTCAAAGATCTATACAATGGAAATTGCAAAACACAAGAATAACTGAGGAAGACACTAAAAGATAAAAAGAAAACCCATATTCATGAATTGGAAGAACTAGTATTAAAATTTCCACACTACCTAAAGCAATCTTCAGATTCAATGCAACCTTCAATTAAAACACTAATATCATTCTGCATAAAACTAGAAAACAATCAATGGAACAGACTAGAGAGCCGAGAAAAAAATCCACACATCTATAGCCAACTGACTCTTGACAAAGGTGCCCAAATCTTACATTGGAAAAAGGACAGCCTCTTAAAACAAATGGTACTGGGAAAACTGAATTTTCACACGCGGAAGACTCAAACTTCATCCCTATCTTTCATCCTGTACAAAAATCTACTCAAAATGGACCAAAGTCCTTAATGTAAGACTTGAAACTCTGAAACAACTAGAAGAAAACATAGGAGAAACACTTACAAGATATTGGTAGAAGCAATAATTTTCTGGTTAGGATTCCAAAAGCACAGGAAACAAAAGCAAAAATTAACAAATGGGATTGCATCAAACTAAAGAATTAATAAATGAGACTGCATCAAATTAAAAAAAAAAACCTTCTAATCAGCAAAGAAACAATTAAAAATGTCAAGAGAGAGATGTCAAAATGAAGAAAATCTTGCTAGCTACTTTTTTTTCTTTTTTATGATACTAGGGATTGAACTTAGGGGCATCCTGCCTCTGAGCAACACCCTTAGCCCTGTTTTATTCTGAAATGGGGTCTCACTAAGTTGTACAGGCCATTATGATGTTGCTGAAGATGGCCTTGAACCTGTGATCCTCCTGTCTCGGCCTCCCAAGTATTGGGATTATAGGTTCATACCACCCTTTTTTGTGTGTGTGTGGTACTGGGGATTTGAACCTAGGGGCATTCAACCTCTGAGCTACACTTTTTTTTATTCTTTATTTTGAAATATAGTCTCGCTAAGTTGTGGAGCGCCTCACTAAGTAGCTGAAGCTGGCCGCAAA
The DNA here is from genome assembly GCA_004027655.1 of Graphiurus murinus. Classification (NCBI taxonomy): domain Eukaryota; kingdom Metazoa; phylum Chordata; class Mammalia; order Rodentia; family Gliridae; genus Graphiurus; species Graphiurus murinus. Next base: position 1,856 of record PVLC010016999.1, read on the forward strand.
ACCGGATCCTCCAGTCTCAATCTCCCAAGTACTGGTATTACAAGCATGGGCCACCATGCCCATCTTCCCAGCACTATTCTTTTGATAGAGGATTAATATCTACAATATTTAAGAAGTAAAAAACAAACAAAAAACCGCCCAAAAAACAAAAAAAAAAAACCCTCATCACCCCCAAAAAAGAAAAAACCCCAATCAATAAATAGGCAAATGCATTAAGTAAATACTTCTCAAAAAACACACAGATGACCAACAAATACAGGGGAAAAAATGTTTACCATCTCTAGTAATCAGGGAAATGCAAATCAAAACTACACTGAGATTTCAACTCCAGTTAGAATGGTAGTCATCAATATAAATAAATACTGATGAGGATGGGAGAAAAAGGAACACTTATATACCGATGGTAGGATTATAAATGAGTATAACCTCATAGTATAATAATATACAACAATTATGGTATGCCTCAATACCTAGGTATATATGACAGATGAATGGATAAAGAAATGTGGAGCTGAGTGTGGCGGTGCACGCCTATAATCCCAGTACTTGAGAAGCTGAGAAAGGAGGATTGCAGGTTTGCCAGGTTCAGTAATTTATAGTAAGGCCCTGGACAACTTCGTGAGACCCTGTTTCAAAATGAAAAATGAAAAGCTGCGCATGGTGGCACACACTTGTAATCCTAGTACTTGGGAGGCTGAGACAGGAGGATCGCAGGTTTGCAGCCAGCCTCACCTACTTAGGCCATCTGCAACTTAGTGAGACCCTGTTTCAAAATAAAGAATAAAACATAGGGTTGGGGTGGGGCTTAAAGGTAGAAATGCTTCTAGGTTCAATCCGTAGTTCCACAAAGAAAAATAACAAAAAATAATAGGGCTGAGAGTGCAGCTCAGAGGTAAAATGCCCCTGGGTTCAAACCCTAGTACTGCAAATAAATAAATAAATAAATAAAATTAAAAAAAAAATAAAAGGAAAGGAAAAAAAAGAAAAGGTAGTCTATACACACACACACACACATACATATACATATACATACACACAGTGGAGTTTTATTTAACAATAAAGAAAAACAAAATGATATCATTTGCAGGAAAATGGATCAAATTTGAGAGTACTATGTTAAGTAAAATATGCCAGATTGATAAAGTCAAGGGTCATATGTCTTCTCTCATATGCGGAGGCTAGAGAGGAAAAAACGATGGGGGTCAGGGAAAGATCTTATGTCTCATGAAAATAAATGGGCAACCAGTAGAGTGTAGAGGAAGGGTGAAGTAGGGAAGGGATAGGTGAGGTACTGGAGAATTAAACTGACCAAATTATGTTATGTGCTTCACAAATATGTATAATTATAATGCACCAATAAAAAATGGGCACATGAACTGAAGAGACACATCACAAAAGTGGAAGTACAAATGGCCAATAAATATATGAAAAAATGCCCAGTATCACAGGGAAATGCAAATCAAATCTCATTCCAGGTAGACTGACTATTATAAAAATAAATAAATGCTGGTAAGGATGTGAAGAGAAAGGAACCTTTATACATATACTGTTGGTGGGAATGTAAATGAGTACAGCCAATATGAAAAACAGTGTAGAGGTTCCTCCCAAAACTAAAAAGAACCACCATTATGATCCAGCTATTCCACTCTTGGGTTTATATCCAAAGGAAATAAAATCAGCATAAAAAAGAGATACTTGCATGCCCATGTTTATTGTGGCACTTTTTATGAAAACTGAAACAGGGAACCAGCCCAGGTGCCCTTCAACAGATGAATCAATAAAGAACACCCGTCCACACACACACAACTGAGTATTATTCACCACAAAGTAGAATGAAATCCTGTCAACTGCAGCAAAAATGGATGGAATGGAGATCATGTCATTATTAAGTGGAATAGACCAGACACAGAAAGACAAATACTGCATTCTCACTCATGTGTGGAAACTAAAAGAGAAAAACAAATAAATAAAAGTCAACCTGAAGGTAGAAGAGGTATTATTAGTGACTAGGAAGGATGTGCAGAAGGGAGGAGAAGTGAAAGATGGTAGACAGGTAGATGGATATGACCAACTCACTATGTCTACATATACATATATGAAAATATTGCAGTAAATCAATCTGCACAATTAAAATAAGTTTTTTTTTTTTTAAAGAAGTAAAAATGTTTTTTTTTTAAAGAAGTAAAAAAGGAGGGGGTTGGGGGAGATGGGCTGAGGTAAATAGGTGAGAGGAAAATAAAATGGTGAAAGAGCCACACATAATTCATCAGAAAGCTGTAGAAGAAGAACCCGGTGTGGTGGCACATGATTTTAATCTCAGTACTTGGGAGGCTAAGACAGGAGGACTGCAGGTTTGAAGCAGGCTTCGGCAACTTAGCGAGACCCTGTTTCAAAATGAAAAATAAAATAGGTCTGGGAGATGTAGCTCAGAGGTAGAATGCCTCTGGGTTCCATTCCTAGTAACACACACACACACACACACACACACACACACACACACACACACACACAAGAAGTTTGCATAAGCAGAATTCGGTACTTCATAAAAAGGGGGGTAGGTTAACAGCTTCAGATGCTTCAATAAATAGAAGATGAGGAGTGAAAAAAAGACACTGGAACTGGGTGTGGTGGCGCACGCTGGTAATCTCAGCATTCGGGAGGCTGAGACCGGAGGATCCGGGTTCACGGCCAGCCTCAGCTACCTAGTGAGGCCCTCCACAACTTAGTGAGACTCGGTTTCAAAATAAAGAATAAAAAATAGGGCTGGGGGTGTAGCTCGGAGGTAGATGCCCCTGAGTTCAATCCCTAGTGCCACAAAAAAAAAAAAGACACTGGATTTGAAATATAAATTGTCTTGGAAGGCTTACATGGAAAAATAAAAAAGAAATAAAGAAACAATAAAAAGGGAGAAGAGGAGAACATAAATTACTTGAAGTGGTGGCTAAACTGTAGGACTTGCTGAGAGAGGGAAGGAAGTCTTTACTGAAGTCCTCTACAGTAATACATTTTTGCCCAGTTAGCCTCATAGTACACAAAGTTAAACTATTTGATATTTGTAGAGCATATGATGGTACACTGAAGAGAGAGCTCCTGGATGCAAGCAAATTTACCCAAGTCTCCAGAATCCACTCAAGATTAGTTTGAAACTAGCTTTTCAAGATTGGACATGTATAGGAGTCAGCTGTCTGCTTCATGACCTTTTTGACATCAGAAGCTCAAAATCTCCCCCAGAAGATAATTCCTATCCATCCCTCTTCTAAAAAGAAAATCATGATCTGTGAAGAGGCATGATGACCATCTACACCTGTGCAAAAGAACCCTAACACCCTGTTTCTGATGTCTAATCAGTAAGCAGCTTCTCCCCTCTCCCTTCCTATAAATTCCCCAAATACCAATTGACCAGGGAGACAGAGCTGAGCTTAGAGCTCTTGACCTCCTCACTAGCTACCTGTGCAATAACTGTTTTTGCAAAAATTGCTACCATAGTGTTGGCTTCTATGTGTAATGAGCCCCTGCCTGGTGCCTCTATCATCAACCACCCACACATCCAATCACATATAAGAAAGGCACACATAAGAATCATGGTGTCATAATTATAGTATGATTTCAGAGGAAAATCCAAGACAGTCTTCTATATAGCCCTTAGTGACACAGACTCCACAAATATCTAAATTGATGAAGTGAAGTGAAGATACAAGAGGAAGTATCTGATAGAACAAGTTATTAAGGGATATATGAGGACATGGAATCAAGGAATATATGCTAAAAATATTTTACACATGTTTAATAGTTTATAAAACACTGCCCTTTTATCTCTTAAAATCTTAAAGACACAAATATTTCTATTCTGCTGATGAAGAATACCTAGCTTTCACTGAGGAGCCAAGGTCACACAGCTGGTGCCAGGGCCAAGGTCCAAACACCAATCTGTTCTTTCTACTCTATCAGCCTAGCAGAGGGATGGAGACAACAAATGAACATATAAAAAAACAAACAAAAGATAAACAAGCAAACAAAAACTGCTCTGATGAGGAAATTGGAAGTTCACTCTTTTTAGAAAAGGAGAATGGAAACCTATTTACTTCTGAATAGCAATTTCAATTCCAGGCAGTTCAGGCTATTGATGTGACAAACTTAATGACTACCGTGTCACTATTTTGCTTCTGCCAAAAGTGAAGAAAATGTGACAGAAGAGATTTTTTTTTTTATGTTGGCAAGGAATATATATTAAATAGCAAAATGTTCATGACTATGAATAACTATATTAAGAAATATAAAATAATTTTCATCTTTTTATAAATGTATTGATTCATGTTGAATTGTCTGCATCTCTTTGGTCTGGCCTTTCAGTATTACACCAAAGAAAATAAGCTATTTTCTAATAATAGCTTAAGAGATAATCCTAAAGTATTTTTATGCAGCTAATACCTGACTAGATTGCTAGAAAATATTGTATGAACACTCTGGTTTGAATAATTTCTTAATGATCAATGACCCAAGAAGCTTCCAATAGGTATAACACTGTTAGAAGATAATAAGGCTACCCCAAGGATGGAGATAAAATTCAGAGGTCTTCTACATCGAAGATATCATGATGATATTCAATGAATGAAAAGAAACTACATTCATTTAAGATGTCTTACCATGAGATTCAAGTCCAGCTCCCTGTGCCAGCCCATTGTCATAGGACTGAAAAAGAAAAACATTGTTTAGTTTAATAGGGAAATAATACGATAATAATAAATGATTAAAGTTGCCAATGTGTTCATTTTTTTTGTCTCTTATCTTTATCTCTTCCTGATATCTTCCAACATATGCACTTTTCTCCACAGAGTAGAACTAGCCATTTTCCAAGTACCCAATCTTGTCTTAATTACTAAGCCACGTCACTAAATGCATACAATTCTGAGAAAAGATGATTCAAAGATGGTACCTACATATTCAATTTCTACCCAATGAAAAGTTCTGAACCTCAATCCTCTTCCACTTATAAGCACACATGAGTTGAATGGAAATATAAGGATTTTACAGTCATAAAACAAACCCAGAGCTGGGCCTGGTGGGAGGCTGAGACAGAAGGATCACAGGTTTGTGGCTAGCATTAGCAACTTGGGGAGACTCTGTTTTAAACTAAAAAATAAAATAGGGCTTGGGGTATAGATTTGAGATACACACACACACACACACACACACACACACACACACGGCAGTTTTGGCTTGATGAAGAAAAGAATGCCTGCCTAAATTCAATCTCCCCACATATCCTCCAAAATCAAAACCGAATAGGTAGAAAAATAAAACTTAGAAAACTGAAGCCTTAGCAAGAAGACATACTCAAATTTCAGATTAAAAAAAATCAAATCACAGCAACCTATCTCTCATAACTCTGACATACATTTGCAGAGAGCAAGGGTGATCTGTGAAAAATCAAGAGGAAGAAAGAGGATGGAAGGTAATGGAAGGTCTGAGATTGATTTAAAAATCACTGCCTAAAAAACAAAGTCCACCCTAAGACTGAAAATATAGGCAGTCCTTGCTTTATACAGTTCCAACATGTATGGATTCCATTTATCATAGATTAAATTTAAAAAATGGTTAAAATTATTAACTGTAACTATAAAGTACAAGTTTTTCAATTCAAAATTACATAAATAACACATGTGCATTATGATCAGTGCCAACTGTACTGCCTTTTTAAAAGTCTATTAGTAATTGGTTCCTGCACATTATTCAGTTCACATAGAGATCAAAGAATGTAGCCATGCTGTCTCTTTGCTGCTCAGTGATAAATCCGCATGTTGTTTCACACAAAGGTATAATGAAAAGAAGGGATTTGCCACCTAAGATGAAAAGTACAGTAAAGAAAAAGCAGCACCACTAGAAGTGAACATGAAATCAACAGCTACCACTGAAATGTTGACAAAGCTGGTGTTTGAAAGACGCTAGATAAGCAGTCAGAGAACTAGGTGAAGGCAAGATACCTACATGAGTGAGTGGGGTGGTGAGATGAAAAGGATGAAGATGTTCTAGAGAAGCACTGGGGGCAAAAAACTTTACATAAAAAGAGTTCTCAGAGATATTTCACAACATTGAAAACACAAAGGAGAAAAATATTGAAAACTGATACAAACGTAGAAGGGCATATGATCACTTGCCTAGAAAAAGAAAAGGTGAGTCAGGCATGGTGGGGCATACTTGTAATCCTAATACTTAGGAGGCTGAAACAGGAAGATCACAGATTAGTGGCCAGCCTCAGCAACATGGTGAGGCCTGCCACAACTTAGTGAGACCCTGTTTCAAAATAAACAATAAAATAGGGCTGGGGGTGTAGCTCAGAGGTAGAATGCCTCTAGATTCAATCCCTACTAACACACACACACACACACACACACACACACACACACTTGAAAAGATGCTCACTCCATATAGTAAGTTCTATAATGAGAAAGTTCTATAATGAGAAAGCAAAAGCACTGTTTAAAGAAAACACTTTTTCTCAATATTTCTAATGTTTTAAATGATAATATGCTATTTATTTTACTATTAAAATCCTGTAAATCAGGTGTGGTGCTGCATGCTTGTAATCTCAGTACTTGGGAGGCTGAGGCCGGAGGATCCAGGTTCGCAGCCATTCCCAGCTTCTTAGTGAGGCCCTCCACAACTTAGCAAGACCCTGTTTCAAAATAAGAATTAAAAATAGGTCTGGAGGTATATCTTGGAGTTAGAATGCCCCTGGGTTCAATCCCTAGTGCCACCAAAAAAAAAAAAAAAGAAAGAAAGAAAGAAAAAAAAGGCCTCTACAAACTTGTAACTGATAGTTTTTATGTTTTGAGGGAAAAAAAAATTTAAGGCTATAGAATAATAATTTCCCCCACTGATGATTAAAATGACTGATTTGAGCTTGCATGGTTATCATTATGGTCTGGCACTGCCATGCAAAGCAAAACTTACAGACCTAAAAAAAAGAGAGCGCTTCTTTTATGCCAGCAAAATCACTGAACACACAGTCCTTTCCCACCACTAAAAAGAGCCACCCATTGAAAAAAAAAAAACACTCCCTGGTGCACTGAAAAGAGGGCACCTTTAAACAAGAAATTTTTTTGTAAGAAAAAACCCCCAAGAAATTATTAAACAAAAAGAAAAAACCCAGCCAATGGAATAAAAATGCCTTAGTAAAATCTGCCCCTTTTGCCAAGAAATAACAATGAAGCAGAAGAAAACTTAACATAGCATTTCAAACTCAATTACATATCCTCACAAAAGTATTTGGAAATATAAAAAGGAAATTGAAAATTAAAAATAGAAATGGAAAACAGTAAGAAGAAATACTAAGATTTAAATGATTTTAGAAAAAAGAAAGACAAACTAAAAAATAATGACTAAATTATAGGATACCCAAGGATTGATTGTTTAAAATGAAAATAAAATAAGGGAAACTGAAGAAAGGCAGAGAATGAAGAAGAAATAGAGAAGTACAAAAGGTTAGAGAGAAAATAGTTGAAATGAAAGAGAAGAAAAAAAAAGAACATGCACAAAACTAAAACATTGAAAGTAAGAAAAGGAAAACAATGGCCCCAAAAGCTAAATCTGGCCTATGCCTAGTTTTGTAGAGATCTTAAGTTAAGAAAATAGTGTTATTTCACTCATAATAAAAATGCAAATTAAAATATACTGAGGTATCATTTTTCAACCACCAGGAAGAGAAGATATAAATAAAAAAAGTTCACATTATACTGGGAAAGCTGTATGGAAACAGGCACTTTACTATAGTGATGAGAATATAAACTAGTCCATCTTTTTGGGAGAGAAAATGGGATATGTTTGATAAAACTGCTTACACATTTAGTTTTTGATCAAGCAATTCCTCCATCAGAAACTGACCCTGAAAATACATCTCTAACAATACAGGAGCACATATACAGAAGGTTATTAATTATAGCACTATTCAGAAAATACATGTTCTATACATGGCACATCCACATACAGGAGTAATATAAAATTCTAAGAATGAGGAAAATCTCTATGAACTGATGAGTGATTTTCAAGATATACTATTCAACAGAAAAAAGCTACAAAACAAAAGGTATCTATGGTATGCTATCTTTCAAGTAAGAAAGGAAGAGAAATAAAATATGCATATCTTCTCATCAAAAAGAAATACAGGATAAGTTAAACACTAATGAGAATGGTTAACTATAGAATGAATAGCACAAAATGTTAGATTTGGGGGCTAAAAAGGGTGTGGAAGATGGAAGGAGCTGTAAGGAGTTATATTTCTCTGAGTTATTTTTTGTATAGTTCTGACATTTAGATCCAAGCTAATGTTTCACATATTAAATAAATAAATATCTATAAAGTTGGGGTACGGGTCTAAACAAATGAGAGACAGGATATTTACATAGTTTTCAGGTATCTTGCCATGAGATATTAAATAATCTCAAAGAAAAATTGCTAACTTTACAAAGAAAACTCTGGCATACACCACTTAACCACATGAGAAGACATAGGGCCAGTCAACGCACAGCACCTCTGCATACAATGCACAGAGAAGACAGTACTACCTTTGTACTATTCGTATCAACAATAGGTATCATCCCCACACTCCTAAATTTTTTTTTCCCTAAAATTCCTTGCAGTTCTCTTCTTTCAGCATCTACAAGCTTTTTAAAATTTGTATTATTGTATATCTACAAAATTTGATCCACAATTACATATTAAGTTAAAACCAATTCCATTCTTCTAAGAACTTAGACATTTTCATTTGGAAATAATAAAATACTATCTAAACGTTGAATTAATGACCTTAAATACTCTAATCTACAAAACTAAAAACTTCATATTTGGAAAGGAATAAGCCTGGAAAGCAGCATGTCTGTTTCTACAATTTTTTTTCTTGGTTTTTCCTTTTAATTAAATTAATTAGTTAATTAATTTATTTATTTTTGCAGTACTGGGGATTGAACTCAGGGGCATTCTACCTCCGAGCTACACCCTCAGCCCTATTTTTTATTCTTTATTTTGAAACCGGGTCTCACTAAGTTGCAGAGTGCCTCACTAGGTAGCTGAGGCTGGCCGCGAACCTGGACCCTCTGGTCTCAGCCTCCCAAATGCTGGGATTACAAGTGTACGCCACCACACCCGGCTCTTTTTAATTTTAAAAATTGAAAATAAATAAAAATGAAATTTCAGTATCTCAATCACATTTTAGTGTTTTATATATATGGAACAAAGCAAAGGATAATTCTTGGTGACACTAAGTTTTACTTAGTGTAAATAAACTGCCAATAAACAGGTTAAATTGTACTGTGTGAAAGAATAACACTTGACACACTGTAATTACTCACCATAGTGAGATTCAAACTGATACATTCATACATGCACACACCATTTGGTGTATCTCTCTCCCCAAACATATTTAAGAAAGCAATCTTATTGCCTTTATTTCCAAGTTTTGGTGGAAAAGATGAGGCATACCTTATACTGCAGCTGTCATACACCAGCAATAATAATCTCAACTAGTTAATGTTATCCACATAACTCACCATACTTCTTCTAATATAGTTGATGGCTTTTTTCATATCCATGCCTGACCAGTTGTTGAGCATATAGCAAATACAGGAAGCACAGTACACAAATCGCATGTCGTTTTCACTGCCTTCAGGTACTGCACAAAAACTGAAAAGAATAACAATGTGATTTTCTATTAAGGATGAACTATAACTGTTCAACAAGGGGGTTAGAAAGGCTATTTTGTGATTTTACTTATGGATACATCTATTGAAGACTTAAAAATCAGCTGGGCATGGTGGCATGCTTATAATCTCAGTACTTGGGAGGCTAAGACAGAAGGATCCAGGTTCTCGGCCAGCCTCAGCTACTTAGTGAGGTACTACGCAACTCAGTGAGACCATTTCAAAATAAAGAATAAAAAATCGGACTGGGGGTGTAGCTCGGAGTTAGAATGCCCCTGGGTTCAATCCCCAATACCACAGGAAAAAAAAAAAAGATTCAGAAATCATATTCTACTTATATACTATGTTTACTAACTTCAATTATACAGAACAATCTCTAAATACTCAACTCAACTCTACTTCAAAGTTCAGATTCCTGGGTAGTATTATACACTATCATAGCACTTCTTGCCAGATGTTAACACTCAGTGTATGTTTATTCACAAGGAGGGAAGCTGCGACACACTGGTCTGACAGTTAATGGCAGGAAGAGTAGCAGGTAAAACCTGGGACCTATTGAGTGGTCCAAAATTCCTATGCCCATGTTTTGCTATGTGAATTTTCTTCTAAACATACATACAGATGTCTACTAATTGATCAATCATACTGTGTTTTCATTGTTACACACTTAATTAGCTTTTGAGGGGTAATTGCCTATGCTACCTATCTATATATTTATAAACAAAGATAGGTGGCAGTAGTTAAGGACAATACTGAAATATTAATCACATGTTCTGGATGAGGTAAATATTTAGTTGTACAGTATTTTCACTTAATATCTGTTTAATATGTTAATTAATATTCCCCTAATCAAGAGCAGTATTGGAAAACACTGACAGGAAAAGAGATATATTAGTAAATAGAGTCTTACAGAGTTGTAAGACAGCAGGATTTGTTTGCAAATCTTTTCCTTAGCATCACTTTATTACTCTACAGATTTAAAAATTACTTTTGACCTAAAACTCTTAGAAGAGTCTTTAGATACACCATACAAACCACCAAATATTAGTGATCATACTTTTTTCCTACTTTGAAAATGTCACAGAAACTACCTACACTTAGAACATCAATGTTCATCCCTTTCTCTGCTATTAGCATTTTTGTGTGTGTGTGGTACTGAACTCAGGGGTGTTCTACCTCCCAGATACACCATCAGAGCCACCTCCTTTTACTTTGAAATAGGGTTTTGCTAAGCTGCTGAGGATTCCACTAAATTGTTGAGGCTGGTCTTGAAACCAAAATCCTGTTTTACTCTCTCAAAGAGAGAGTAAAACCCCCAGCCCTATTTTTTATTCTTTATTTTGAAACAGAGTCTCACTAAGTTGTGAAGGGCCTCACTGAATAGCTGTGGCTGGCAGCGAACCTGCAATCCTCCAGTCTCAGCCTCCCAAGTAGTGGGATTATAAGCGTGCGGCACCACGCCCAGCTCCATCAGTGTTTTTAAGAAATTAAAGTTCAGACTAAATGTATGATGGCTCAAACTAGCATTTTCTTTTTCATTAGAAGGTAAATTTAAAAAGAAATCAAAGTACATAAAAGTTGTGCTATGCCGGGTGTGGTGGTACACACTTGTAATCCCAGTACTTGAGAGGCTGAGATGAGAGGATGGCAGGTACTTAGTGAGGCACTTCGCAACTTAGTGAGATCCTGTTTCAAAATAAAGAATAAAAATAGGGCTGGGGGTATAGCTTGGAGGGAGAATGCTCCTAGGTTCAATCCCCAGTACCACCACCAAAAAAACCAAAACAAAAATCTGCTACTATAAAGTTACTTTTATTTTCATTCACACACAAAAAAAATCTTGGGTTACTTTCTTGATTAAGCACTTAACCATATTTATATATACAATAAAGTTTAGGGGGTTCTAATAAGACTATATGATCCTCTAAAGATCTAGAATAATACTATATCCATTTTTTTAGTTTAAAAAAAAATTTTTTTAAGTAATAAGGAATGACTCATACCTCCCATCTTCCAGCTGAAGGGCTCTCAAGCCTGCTAAGCAAGCTTCTTTATTTACTCGGCTTAAGTCGTCTCCAAGAATAACTAAACAGGAAAGGCCAGTGTAGGTCATGGCTATGTGGCCACTATCATAGGGATGAGCTGTTCCAGGATTCTAAATTCAAAATTAACATTAAGTAGTGAATTGAAATGAAAACTTGTTTCATCAACTAGTTTAACATGAGGTTTTAGTAAATAGTAAAGTTAAATGTTGCAAATATTGATTTGTATAGACATACAATTAAGAAAAATAAACAAATCTCCATTTTTATACACATATAAATATATGTAAAATTAAGCATATTCCAGGTTACATAATTTTTAATTTTTTCTTTAGAGACCGCAAGCTTAATGAAATTAGTTATGACATTTGAATAAACCAATTGCTTAGTTCATATATAATAATTCTATCACTTATAACTTGTTTTATTAAACTAGAAAACCAATCTTTTTTTTTTTTTTTCACCTGTGATTCTCCTGCTTCAGCCTTCCAAAGTAGCTTGGATTATAGGTATGTACCACCACACCCCGCTTGCATGTAGTCTTCTAAGCAAAAATACTCATAAAAGAAATAAAATTCTCTTATATGTAAAAATCTAAGTTAAATATATCAGTAATCGCAATAATATTAAAAGTTTTCAAAAAACAGAGTTGAAAACCTTATCATTCTGATCTTGCATAAAAGTTTAATTACCTGAATCTCTAGAATAGCAAAAACAAAACAAAACAAAACCAAAAAAACCCAACAACAACAACAACAAAAACCCCAAGAAGTATAAAGAGCTCAAAATACTGTCTAGAAGTAAAATAGTGTAACTTTTCTTTCTCTTACACTCTAAGATAACTCAATGATATACTCAATGACAGCTCATTCTAGTCTTAGGTAATTCTACTGGAGTCTCTTGCTCCTATCACCACTCATAATTTAGATGAAGGCAACACAGCACAGAATGACACCTAGCTTTCCAGAAGACAAATCCAAGTAAATCAAGGGCCAAAAATGGATTTCATGAAAATCTGTGAATCTTGGGCAAAAAACAGTTTCTTCTTTAATTCTTGTTATTTTTTTAAATATTCTTAGAGCTAGGTGCAGTGGGGTGCATCTGCAGTTCTAGCTACTTAGGAGGCAAAGGCAGAAGGATGGCTTGTACCCAAGAGTTTGGGGCCAGCTTGGGCAACACAGAAAATGAAACTGAATGAAATGAAATGTGTTCAGATGAGATGGATGGGATGAAATGAAATGCCTCAGAGATAGAGGAGATCATCTTTTAGAAGTAATGTTATTAAAGCACTGTTTTACTCCCACAAGTATAGGTATATACCTGTATATGGTCTAATACTATATAACGATCATGATTACCAATGTCAAGACACCCAGATATCCTATTCATTATGAGTAATTGGAGAGACCATCTTTATTTAAGGTAGGCTTTAGTTAGAAAATACCATAGGTCTGGAAAAAAGAAATTATACTTTGTTTTTATATTCCCTACTAAGAGTAAAGGGCACAAATGATTGAAGACATATTGGTGAATTCATATGACCATGACATTGGTAAGCTGGTATACTGCTTACAGCAGAGAAAGTTGAAGCAATACCTCTATCAAATCATGTCTTTCCAGAATTTCTATTTATTTCAAAAATCTGAAGTAAAAGATGGAAAAGCTGGCAGCAGTCCATTTTAATTTAGCTTGCAACTAGATACAAATCTTGATATACTCAGCAAAATCAGATATTGATTTGTAACTGTTACATAAACACACTGACCCCCCCATCAAGGAAAAAGTTTCCATTTGTGAGGCCTCTTTAAAGAAAAAAAAAATTGATGAAGTTTGCCTCTACCTATTACTGTAGAATAATAGTGGCAATTTGTGCATAAACAGAATACCTACTAGTTCTGAGTATGCTTGTTTAAAGTAGAGAGTTCTGAATGTTAGGATTCGCTGCTTTTTATTCTAGCATGGGCTGGTTCCAAAGTCTCTGGCTATAACTCTAAGGAAGCTCTGCCTACTGCCATAAGAGTCATTAATCACTGCCTTGAAAAGAGTTTTTTCTATTCTAAGAAATGAGAGCTGAATGTATAAACCTTCTATAACACATAAAAGTTTATTGTTTTTTTCAAATCAAAATACTCTCCCATTTTCTCCAGTGATTCCCCAATCACTAAAAATTTTTACAAACATATGCATGCATGCACAATAGTGAGAATTCTTGTAAAAATTAATAGAAATTTCTGCATGTATATGTACTTTAGATTCTTCTATAAAGCAGATAAGGTTTCAGTTTATAATATATATTATTAGATAGTATTGAGCATTACTGAAACCTAGAAGCCTGATTCTTTCTGAATACTATCTTAGTCTTTCTCACTATGTCTCCCTACATCCCTTCCCCTACCTTCTGAGGCAAAAAGAACTAACCTTTGATGGATTGAATGGAATACCCAGGTATGAAGAGCCTCGGAAACCACAGCGATTTAGATTTGATCCTAGAAAACAAAATGTGCTTTTTTAAAATACAGTTTAATTATACAATCTTACAGAAAATAGCATTTTTAGTATCAGTTTTGTCACTGTCTCCATTTTCATGCTAGATAATGTTAAATGCTTACCATTTGCCAGATCCATTCTAGGTGCTTTATGGGAATACCTTCATTTAATTTCTACACTAGTTATACACAAAATAGTCATTTCCTACCATGTACCTTTTATTTGTAGTCCACTTCATTGCACAAAAAATACTTTTATACTTGTCCTACATGACCATTTTTCATATGATCAACATATTCAACCCCCCCTCCTTTATATTAGTGCACTGTAGTCTCACATTATAATGTAGTTCACAGTGATAATAACATCCATGCACACAGCACTTGGTGGGCTCTCTCCACCCCTCATACAGGATACTGAGATTGACACTGGTATTCTCATATATGTACAGAATGTCAATGGAAATGTTTCCTTTATGAATCCTCCCTCTCCCCTCCCCTTTAATTTTCCCTAGACCACCTCCCTGGCTCCACTAGGGTTTCTCTTCCATTACCTAGAGTCCCTCTGGTATCCAGATTACTCCCTAACTTCTGCATGGGAAAGAAAAAACATGACACTTCACTTTCTGTGACTGGCTAATCTCACTTAACCATAATGTTCTCCAGGTCCATCCATTTTCCTGCAAATCACATAATTTTGTTTTTCTTTATTGCTGAGTAGAATTCCACTGTGTGTATTTCCCATAATTTTGTGATTCATTCATCTGTTGGACACTTAGGTTGGTTCCATAATTTGGATATTGTGAATTATGCTGCTATAAACATGGATATGCATATATTACCATAATTTTCTGATTTCAGTCCCTTTGGAAAGACACTCAGGAGTGGTATATGATGTATCCATTCCCAGTTTTCTGAGGAATCCCTACACTGATCTTCATAGTAGCTGTCCTAATTTGCAATCCCACTGTATAAGAGTTCCTATTTCTCTACATCCAAATGGCCAATAAATACATTAAAAAAATGTTCTACATCATTAGTAATCAGGGAGATGCAAATCAAAACTACACTGAGATTTCATCTAACCCCAAACAGAATGGCAATCATTAAGAAGTCATTCAATTCCCCTTTCTATAGAACCGAAAACAGAAGCCAAAAGGTTAAGTGACAACATTCGACACAAAACAACAGGTCTAGAATCCTAACTTCCCATCCAGTGTCTTTTCTTTAACTCACTACTTCTATAGCCACAAAGAAAATATGTGCTTTGTAATTCAGTGTTAGATATGCCTAAGTTCTGAGTTCTTGGCTTTGAAGTATATTAAATACTCTAAGTTAGCACTCAGTCTCCACTCATTCAAGGTATACTTATTCACATTTTGCTTTTCTTTTTTTGGTACTGGGGATTGAACCCAGGGGCATTCTACTCCAAACTACACTCCCAACCTTATTTTTTATTCTTTATTTTGAAACAGGGTCTCACTAAATTGCAGAAGGCCTCACCAAATAGCTGAGGCTGGCTATGAACCTGCAATCCTATTTCAAGCCACCCAAGTACTGGGATAACAAGAGTATGCCACCACATCTGGTGACACATCTTTTTTTTCTTTTTTAATCTAAACATCTTCATTTTTCAAGATATCAATGACATAGAAGTTGGAAACTTAAGAAAACAATCACAACCACGACAATTATGGTTCTGATAATTATTAGAAAATCAGCTTAACAGCTGCAGAAGGCAGGAACTCACCAGAAGACTGTAAATGTACTGCCTATAAAAAAAAATTAAGTTGATTTTAAAAAAGGCTCTGATGTGAGGAACTACTTTTATATGTCTTATGATTGGTACATGACTAATTCACAATAGTTGTTTTATTCTCCTACCTCTTCAAATTAAGCACTGTACTTTATTCAGCTTCTTATCCATTGAAATACTTAGAAAAGGAGCTTATACATTAACTATCCACCAATCACCTTCCCTTTATTGGCAAACAATTTTATTTTAAAAAGATACTTATGGTGACAATGATTTCAGTGAACATGGTTCTCTTATTTTTGCTAAAGACTTTTAAATTGGCAAGTCATTTAAAACTTGCCAATGTATAACAAAATTATAAAAACATTCATACACTTTGATCAAGTAATGATATATGAGGATATACTCCAATAATTTCAAATATGAGAAAGGTCACATAAACAGAAAGGATCACTGTAGCATAATAAAGGTGAAAATCTAGAAATGACTAAGGTACAAGTGTATCAGCCTTTATCTACTGAAAGGAACATTGTACTGCTATTCAAGTAATCATTAGTAAAACTATGTAGCAACAGGAAGAAATGTCTACAACTAAGGTAAGAGAAAAAGCAGGATGTGAAAGTATTATGTTCTTTATTATGTTTATGATTTAGAAAAAAATGGTACAACTGAACAAAGCCTGCTGTTTTTCACTATATTTTCTATGACTGACTCTTCTACTGCTAATGTGATAATACTAAGACTACATATATATATATATATCTCACCTGTGAATCTTAAGAAGAAAGCACTAATTCCATCTTTCAAGTCTTAGTTTATGCTCTCATTAGGAAGCTTATATCAAGTTCCCTGCTAACATAAATAATTCTGTCAAGTGTTTTATGTAGAAGACATGTAGTAAGCATTAAATATCTGTCTCTGAGTAAAATACCACTTACTTAGTGATAAATGAATAATAGAATTCAAATTTAAGTGTGTGGCAATGTATTTTACGGAATAATTTTTCTTAAACTGCATTTATTACTTAAAATACATTATTAGTCACACACTTAAATTTGAATTCTTTTTTAAATGGTGCTTATTAAGAGGTAACATTTGTAATGCTTTTTAATTCATTAGGCACTCTTTTCTGGTTCCTGTTAAGGTGTGTTTACTATTTCACTTCCTTTATAATTTGAGTAAGTTTACCTTTTCATGCTATAAATGAAGGTATAAATACAGTTCATTCTTTTTTTTTTTTTTTTTTTTTGCAGTACTGGGGATTGAACTCAGGAACATTCTACCTCCGAGCTATACCCCCAGCTCTATTTTTTATTCTTTATTTTGAAACAGGGTCTTACTAAGTTTCGGAGGGCCTCACTAGGTAGCTGAGGCTGGCCGTGAACCTAGATCCTCCGGTCTCAGCCTCCCAAATGCTGGGATTACAAGCGTGCGCCACCACGCCCGGCTTAGTTCATTCTAATTTTTACCTGGAAGCATACTCCAGGTTAAGTTTAAACTTCTTTTGAAGCGATCAAGTAGCACCATCTAGTGTTTCTAGTCAATGGCAGCAAAACAAACAAAGTTCCTTGTATGGTCTGCCTACCCACCAGAATCAACTGTAGAATCTGAAAAAAATATAGATACCTCTTGGGCCCTATTCCACACCTGAAGAAAAAGTATGAGTTTGGGGCCTAGACAACCATATTTTAAAAAGAAAAGCAATCAAGAACCACTGATTTGGTGAATGCATCTTCTACTTTTGTAGCACCTTAAAAGGAAACAAGTTTATGTTAAATGGAAGTACTTTAGTTAGTAATATGTCATAAAGATCTAAGTGACATTAGAAAACTAAAATTGGGTAGATGGACGAAGCAGCAAAAATGAGAAACTGTACATGAATGTAATATGTATATATGTGTTTATGTGTAAGTATGCAGAGGAGTACATTATTAGAGAATATATGGTTAGCTATCATGTCTGCACATGAGGACAGTATTTAAGCTAACTCTTTTATGATGAACGAGTCATACTTCACTTAAAACTTAGGGTTTACTATTAAACTCATAATAAACACCAACTATATGTTAAATGTTATAAGATACTACATGTAGATATTCTTTTTAAAAAGTTATAAACTGCCGGGCGTGGTGGCACACACTTGTAATCCCAGTACTTGAGAGGATCCGGGTTCACGGCCAGCCTCAGTTACTTAGCGACTCCGCAACTTAGTGAGACCCTGTTTCAAAATAAAGAATAAAAAATAGGGCTGGAGAGTATAGCTCAGAGGTAGAATGCCCCTGGCTTCAATCCCCAGTACCGCAAAAAAAAAAAAAAAAAAAAAAAAAGTTACAAACTTACAGACTATAAAAGTTTAATGAGAGTTAAACAAATTTATTTTGATCAGGGAAGTTGTTTTTCATAAGTAGTGTGTTTACCTTCCCACAACTGTACAATGAAAGATAAAAATACATTCAAAATTATATTTAGTACTTTTAATAATGGATAACTCTTCAGCTAAAATATCACCTCACTATTAATGGTGGTAATAATGCCTAAAAAGAATTTAAAACCTGATTTGATCATGTTCTTACCTTTCTAATTTCTACTTCAAAAGTTAGATGTTTGCATTAAGCAAACAGAATTCAAGTGAGGAATATGGCGATAATTTTCTTTTTTTTTTTTTGGTAGTACTGAGGATGGAACCTCTGAGCTACACCCCCAGCCATATTTTTATTCTCTATTTTGAAACAGGGTCACACTAAGTTGCAGAGGGCCTCACGAAGTAGCTGAGGCTGGCTAGGAACCTGCAATCCTGCTCTCTCAGCCTCCCAAGTACTGAGATTACAAGTGTGCGCCACCATTCCTGGCTGTGGCAATTTTATTTAAAAATGAACATTTAAGGAAAACTTAGCCAGGCATGGTGGTGCACTCCTGTAATCCCTACACTTGGGAGGCTGAGACAGGAGTATCACAGGTTCAAAGACAGCCTCAGCAAGTAGTGAGATTCATCAACCTAGAGAGATCCTGTTTCCAAATAAAAAATTAAAAAAAAAAAAATCAGGTTGGGGTTGTAGTTTGTAGGTGGAATGCCTCTGAGTTCAATCCCCAGTACCACAAAAAAAAAAAGGAAAACATATGTCCCTTCACTTTTTGTGACTGGCTAATCTGACTTAACATAATGTTCTCCTGGCCCTTCCATTTTCTTTTGCAATTTTATACATTTATATTTTGTGAATATAACAAGTTTCCACAGATCTCAAGTAATACAGGTTTCCCAGTAAAGAACACATTGTACCCAGGACCTTGTTTAAAGATGTAAAGAGTCAGACAAGGTCATCAAAAATTCCAGCTGTACAAAAATATTTTTTCCATATCTGTTTCGTAAATTTTGAAGAATCAGAACTGCATCTAGAAGGTGAAAGATCTGTGGAATATCCCACCAGACATGACTAGGGAATGGTGGAGATTGAGAACACCTTTGCAAAATCATCTTGATCTATAATGTTTCAAAAATGATATGCCATAATTTTTTAAAAGTTCAATATGCTTGATTTAGCCACAAAAGACCACACTTATTACATTTCAAGCATGTTATTAAAAAAGGATAGTAAATCTGAAAACTGACTATACATGGCATCATTACACATTTTATCTTTTAATATTCAACCTTATCCATATTTCCAATCACTCGATTTCAATATGTTATGGGACTTCCAATAGAAAAGATAATAGATTTGTTTTCCTTTAAAGCCATCAGATAGACTTAGAGTTTTCATGACAAAGTCTATATATCTTACAGAAAAACACTATAAACAGCATCTATTGAATTGAATAGTTATTATGTAATAAAAATATCAGAGGACTGGAAAACAAAAAACTTCATTAGTCTTACTTCTAACATTAGCTGTATTACTGTGGACAAATTATTAATCCTTCTGGATGTTAGTATCTTTATTTTTAAAATAATGGACTAGTGATCAGAGAAGGGAACACAAAATTCTTAATCCAATCTCTTGTGTTTCCTGTATACTTCTTCCTAAGGTTAACAAGAAAGACCCAATGCTTCAACAGTCTAACCACACACCAGGATGCTAGTTAAGTCTTCACAATCCTATAGTTAAGTGGAGGCCAGAGCTAATTTTGATTAAATATTTATAATGTACTTAAGTGTTGTCATAGTCTCCACTAGGGACCTATATACTTAAATAGTAAAGTAGCATTCAGCCTTGGAGTTAGAGCCTGAGATTTCAGTTCAAGTCTCTCTCTGTAACATTTACCCCAGTGAGGCTCTGGGTAGGTCTCTTAATTACTTTGCCTCTCAATTTCCTCTTCTAAATCAGATGAGGAACAAATCTGATGATTAATTTAGGAGTGCTTTGAAAATTATGGAATACTAAATAATGTACATTATTCCTGCCATTAGCAAAATGGTATTTGTGTATAACCATGAGATTTTATTTTAGTTTTGAATTGTTTATTTTTGTTTTGATGAGGGGTTAAGCTAAGGCTTTTTCTAATTTAAAATTTTAAATACAGAAACACTAACATTCAAGCAATAAAGATATATAGAAAAAAACTAAAGTATCTTGTTTTGCCATCTCCCCTTATAAAAACTTTCTATGTATTCTTTCGGTTTTCCCTATACTCACAGATTATTAAAATATCTCTGTGTGGTTTTTGTTGCTGTTTTTTAGATGGGGTCTAACTATGTTGCCCAGGCTGGTCTTGAATTCCTGGGTTCCAGTGATCTTCCTGACTCAGCCTCCGTCGTAGCTAGGACTAATGATGTGGACTGGACCACCATACCCTGCTCTCTGTGTATGTTTTTAATTTATCAATTAACCATATACAATGGACAGAATTTCATGTTTGTATATATAGGTCTACCTCAAACACTTTACTATTACACAGTATTAGCTGGGTATGGTGGTGCACGCTTGTAATCCCAGTACTTGGGAGGCTGAGACAGGAGGAATGCAGGTTTGAGGCCAGCCTTAGCAACTTTGTGAGGCCCTCTGCAACTTAGTAAGATCCTGTTTCAAAATAAAAAATAAAATAGGGCCATGGGTATAGATCAGAGCTAGAATGCCCCTGGGTTCAATCCCCAATACAGCCCCCCAACACCCCAACACAAACCGATTACACAATGTTCTTTATTGGGTCATAATTTAACTGTTTCAGTTCTGATGAACATTTATTTGCTTCTGTTATTTTAACAAAATATCAAACAAACATTCTTCTACTTAGTTTCCTAAAGTTAGTAACAAATGACCAGTAACAAAAATTTATTCTTTCAACAGTTCTGGAGCACAAAAGTCCCCAAATCAGTGTTGCTTTCTTCTGGAGGCTCAGAGGGATAACCTGCTTCATACCTTCTAGTTTCTGGTGCCTGTGGGCAATCCTTGGCATTTCTTAGCTTGTTAATGTATCCTATAATCCTTATTTGTCTTAACAGAGTCCCCCGATCTGTGTCTCATCTCCCTCTTTTTTCTCTATAGGGACACCAGCCTCATCTTGAAATCCTTCACTACATCTGCGAAGATTTTTATTCCAAATAACGTCAACAGTGTGAGGTTCTAGGTGGACATATCTGTATCAGGCCACTATTTAACCCACTACTGTATACATGAGAGTATGTCAGATAGGATAAAATTATACTGCTGAATTATGTTTTGAAAAGTTGTAATACTTTTTACTTCCACCAATAGAACATTAAAATGCTCTCTCCTCCATATTCTTGCCAAACTTTAAAAACATTTGCTACATTGACATGCTAGATAAAAAATAATGTTACGCCAGCCTGTAGTAGTAGTGCACGCCTATAATCACATTTGGGTGGCTGGGGCAGGAGGACTGCAAGTTAAAGGTCAGCCTCAGCAACTTAGTGAGCCCCGGTCTCAAATGAAAAATAAAAACAGCTGGGGGTGTAGACGTAGAATGCCCCTGAGTTCAACCCTCAGTACCCGAAACAAAGCAAAACCAAAACCACCACCACAAAATACGTTGTTTCATTTACATTTCCCCAATTACTAGCAAGGTTAGTCATCTCTTTATGTATTCACTGATTATCCGTATTTCTTTTGTTAACTACCTAAAGTTTTGTCCTTTTCTAAACAGCAGTGTGTCTTTTTCTCCTCAATCTCTTAAGACTTCCTCATAGTTTAGCTATTAATGTTTTGTTTATTTTATATACAACCACAATTTTCTCTATATTTGTCACTTATCTAACACCATATTTACTAGTTAAATCTATCAAATTTTCCTTCACGGTCTCCAAGTTTTGCTTAAATTCAGATTTTTAAGTTTCCTAAACTTTATGTGACATCACAAAGAAGGACAAATACGGAACTATGAATTGCAGAAAGCATATTCTACTCAGTCTGCAAATATTTTATGAATGAGAAAATATTTCAAGAGGCAGATAACACACTAGGCTAAATATGAAAATACAGAAAAGAGGAAGAGAAAAGGTAGAGAAGGTTCAGGTAATTTTAACAGTTCAACAGTTATTGATAAAGAATAATGTAACTTCTGAAAGGGAAAAGAAATATAAGACACATTTTCTTCCCTCCATAAGTTTACAATTCAGATGAAGTAAAAATATTTTAAGCAGCAATGACTAAAGAAAAACAAATTGAGCAATGGCCCTCAAATCAATGAAGTCCATGGAACCAACAGTACAACAGGACAGAGAATTCTGATAGGTAAACTTCAACTCTAACTCTCCAGAAAAGTTTAAGCTATCATTAAAGTATAAAATCAAAATAAAAGCACACCTATCAAAATTAAACAGCTCCATGAACTTTTGCAAAATAAATTCACTTGTACATTCAAAAAGCCCCTCCCATCTCCTTCTAATCACACTCTAAATAAAACCTCAGATAATTTTAACTATTTTTTATGTTTGTGACACTCACTGAACTAACTGCATATTAACTAGAGATTATTCATTTCCATTACATAGTATGCCATTGTACAAATGTGCTAGTTTATCATTTATCCATTAGACCAATGATTGGCAGTTTGTATGGTTCTTAGTTCTCAACTCATGAAAAATACTGTTGTGAACATTCTAGCACATACCCTTTTGGTAAACACATATTCTCATTTCTGTTGGGAATATACTAGGAGTAGAACTGTGGGATAAAGAATATACATGTGTTCAGCTTCAGTAAATACCACCAAAAAATTTTCCTTTTTTTTTTTTTCTTGCAGTATTAAGGACTGAACCCAGGGCCTTATGCATGCTAGGCAAGAGCTCTAAAACTGAGTTACAGCCTCAGCCCTAGTTTTCCAAAGTAGTTGTAAAACTTTCAACAATGTAAGAGTTGAGTTTGCTTCATTCCTGTCAACATTTATTTTCCATTTTTTAGCTATTCTGGTGGGTACAGAGTAAACAAAATTACTATAATGTGAAACTTTAGATAACACATAGCAAATTTCTTACAATAAAATACTAAATAATGAGAAAAGTATGCAGGCTTAAAAAGACTATAGGTAGTAAAGTGTTATAAAAAACTCATTTTAGCCTGGCATGGTGGCACACACCTATAAAGTTCCAGTACTTGGGAGGCTGAGATAGGAGGATCACAGGCTAAAGACCAGCCTTGGCAAATTAGCAAGACCCTGTTTCAAAATAAAAAATAAAATCGGGCTGAGGATGTAGCTCAGATGTAGAATGCTCCTGAGTTCAGTCCCCAATACCACACACAAATAACAAAAAACTCATTTTGCTAATAAAATGAGAAGAGGAAGTAAACACAAATTAAAGAATAGACCAAAAGCAGCTCAATCATGGAGCTTCCAAACAGTTCTTAAAAAGAGAGGAAGATGAGCAGGGTGGCACACACTTGTAATCCCAGTACTTGGGAGGACTGTAAATTCATAGCCAGCCTCAGCTAACTTAGTGAGCCACCCCCCCCGCCCCGCACCTGCCACCTCCCTGCAACTTAGTGAGACCCTGTTTCAAAATAAAGAATAAAAAATAGAGCTGAGTATAGCTCAGAGGTAGAATGCCCCTGGGTTCAATCCCTAGTTCTGCAAAAAAAAAAAAAAAAAAAAAAAAAAAAAAAAAAAAAAAAAAAAAAAAAAAAAAAAAAAAAAAAAAAAAAAAAAAAAAGCAGAAGAAAATATAAGAAAAGACAGAAAGCAGGAAGCATGAAGAATAAGTGACTAATGTTCTAGAAACTGTAATCTACAGAATGAATTCTCTCACTAAAATGTTATGGACCAATTTTGCTACAGAGACAAAGATTATTTTATTCCAAGAAAATGAATACCAGTAATTTTTTTAATAAAAAAGTACAGGCTGTATTTCATCAACAAGTTACAGAATAGCTTTTTTGTGTGCTACATTGTATATAACTACCTATCTTTACTATCTAAGATACATTTAAGAAACTTCAGCTTATAGTTTGATTATGGCATTTATTTTTGGTTAAAAAATATCCTAAGCAGAATCTGTAATAATACTATCTTAAATCTAATATTTAACCTTTAAAAAAAAAAATCAGACTTTCATTTAAAATGATTAAAAAAAAATCCTGACCAAAAGGGAAAACCCTAAGTTACTAGTATTTTGCAAGTGACTCAGACTATGGATGACGTGGCCCTAACCACAGGCTTCTAGAGATCGAGAACCATAGTTTGTGACTTATCATAAAAGTTTTCTACAGGTTTAGCGGAGTACTTTTAGCAGGAAATTCAATAAATTCAACTGACCAACACTTTAGAATCTATAGCTCCTGAACAAATTATCAGAAATACTTCTTTCTACAGCTGATGGCAAGTGACCAGGAGACTGAAATAAAACTTTTTGATGCAGTTTTTCACTGTAGAGACAAAAAGAATGGCTGCTAATGAGTGAATTCTATAAATAATCATACGTAGACACTGAATGCAAACCATCAACAAGCAGTCATCATGTGGGAGTATACAACATAGTGTGATGCTATAATTATTAATCCTTATTTAATCCCAATGGCTCTAAATTGTTCTCTTGAGAGATTAATGATTAGACTTGTTAAGTGTTGTATCTGAACAGAATGGGTTCTGCATTACATGGAAAACACAAATAAAATATGCTAATATTTTATGAGTAAATACTAAAAGTTTGCTAGTTCAACAAATATTATGTCAGGCACAATTAGTTACACTAAAAAGAAAATGCTAAAAACTCACTCACTGTCTTCTGTGGGAAGGACCTGCAGGGAGTAAATCCATTCTATTATATCATCTTTGTTCACCACATCTAAGGAGTCCAACATATCCAGCCCAGAGAGTGCAAAAAATGCAATTGTCAACCTAAAAGAAAAAATATAAAATTCTACCATAACTATCAAACTCTTTTTGGATCATAAAAAAAATCATTTAATATTTACAATAATTTAAATAGTAAATTTATTATATTTTGCCAAATAAAAAATTTACTCAGTACTTTAATGGTACCAGTCAAACCGTTAGATATTTAAGGTCTAAGAAACCAATCCTCCTCAACTGAAGTATAAACGAATCCACTGAAGACAGTATATAAGCAACTTGAAGGCTAAAAGATTTAAAAAAGAGAATTCCCTGTATGTAATCAGTACAAATAAGCCAATACGGCTGAGAAATACATAAAAATACATAAAAGTGTCAATTTTTACTAACTTGCTAAGAGCAAATATGCTTACTGCTTATGCTTACATCTTAAGGACTGTTAGAATTAATCTTTATTCAAATCTGTTTACAAATATGATTCCTTGGGGAAAATTTACATGAATTTTATGAAATAAAAAGATACTTTGAAAAATAAATACAACTGCATTTATAAAAAGATATAAAGCAACACCCTCCCCCTTCAAGACTACACTAAATCATAATTCTAAACCTTGTGCTTTCATATAAAAATCAACATCTTAGAGGTTGCTTTTTTTTTTTTTCGGTACTGGGGATTGAACTCAGGGGCATTCTACCTCCAAGCTATACCCCCAGCCCTATTTTTTTTTATTCTTTATTTTGAAACCGGGTCTCACTAGGTTGCGGAGAGAGGTTGCTTTTAATATAAAGAATTTCTTAAATATAATTCCTTTTATGTTGCCTAAGCACTGTTAACTCATTTGAATAGTATAATTTGAGTAATAATAATAAATGGCTATTTCAAATCATGATAAAAAATTTTATAGTTGATGGATGCTATAATCTTTTCAAGAAGATCCCAGGAGAAAATTAAGCCTAATGCCCTAGGCATCTGTTAGTATGTAATAAGTTAACTGTGCATCTAAGATAGGATTTTCTAGAATGCCATTATCAACTTTAGGAGAAACATAACTCTCTGATCCCTGGCGGAAAAAGGCTGGCATCCATTAGATAACAAGAAGAAATTTAATTACAACCAAATCTTAAGGGCAAAAACTAAAACCAAGGTGATATTGATCTACAATAGTACACATTATTGAGAGCCTATTAGCTAGGAAACTGCTTATATCTCAATTTAATTCTAATAACCCACTGAAATCCATCTAATTAGGAAAGTGATTTCCCTGGATAAGATCAGGTTTAACCAAGGGAAGTCAAACTCCTTTATGTGGGCAACAGTGCAGTACAGCAATCCAGAGTTCAAACTTTGCAGACAAATGAGCTACATTCAATTTTGCCTTGTCTAATTTCTAGCCACGTGACCCTGGGCAGGATACCTAAAATTTTCTAAGTTTTAGTTTCGAATAATAATAATGTAAATAGCTATTATGTATTAGTTACATTGCTTACTGACTACAACAATCACTCAATAAATGGAGACCATTATTATTGGTGTTTTCCCTAACTTGGTGGGACAGGAATAATGAGGACCTTAGGAGCAAATCATACTATATAATACTACCTACCTTTGTCCAGATCCTTGTTTGGCTACCCACCTTTTCCCACTATCCACCTTTAACTTCAGGGGAACACTCTTCTTTCAAACAAAATTATATGTTAGACACTGGGAAAACCCTTATATAAGCCAAGCTTGAAAATCACTGCTTTTCCCTATAATAATGCTTTTATAAACTAAATTATTAGATGTTTTATTTTATCTGACCATAAATATAATTACTCACTTTATGGATGACCCCAAAACTGAAAATCTTGTTAAAATTATCCATGAAGATTAGATGTGTACTATAGTTTTTTACGTGTTAGTTAACTCAAATACTATGAGTACATACCATGAACAAAATAGCTACAGTAAATAGCTTATGTTTATAAAGGCCCCATCAGAAAAGCATCTAGCAATGGCTGGCAGACAGAACCAAGAAGCTGCTTTGGGGCAAATCCCAAGCCACCCTCTATATAGACTGTGACAGCCCTCCTTTTCTGATCATATCAGAATTCTCAAGTGGCCCTAAATCTTCATGAAGGAGAGAATTAAACAAGTCACAAGAAACACAAAAGAAGCCAGATGTGGTGATGCATTCCTGTAATCCTTGTACTTGGGAGGCTGAAGACAGGAGGATTGCAGGTTGGAGTCCAGCCTAAGTAACTTAGCAAGATCCTTGACAACTTAGCAAGATCCTGTTTCAAAATAAAAAAATAAAGGGCTTGGGTATAGCTCAAAGGTAAAATATATACCATTGAGGATTGAGTTTAATCCTCAATGCCAAAAGAAAAAAGTAATTTTAGGCTATAGGCCTCTGAGAGAAATAAATAGGGTTAAGGGGAACGAAATGAATTGGGGTATAAACTCCTGAGTAACCTAACTATACAGAAGAGCAATCTTGCCAACACATGCATCTAAAATCAGGCCAATCAAATCACTCCTTCTGGAGAACATTTATTCTTTTTCTAAAAGAATCTCTGAGTCTGTAGTTTTAACAGCTAAACCAAGTAAGCCATCTCTTCCTGCTACCCTTCTACTATGAACAAAATAAAGTTTATAGTACCTAGATGTTTCGAAAAGTAACATTTCCCACCTATATAAAACTTGCTTTACCAATGGATCAATTCAAAGATGGGATGAATAAACTAAGTGTCTCCAAAAGATCTCATTATACAAGCTTGAGTAGAAACATAAAATAAGAATTAAATAAGAACCAAAACTAAAGGCAGGGTGGTGGTGGTATGTATGATGAAATATGGCATAAAAATACAATCTGGGCAGTAGAAAAAATAACTTACTTATGAATGAGTATTGTACTGTCAGGCTACCACAGTGAGTGAAAATTTCAGAATATACTGGAAATGCTGACTTATGGGAGTAGACTAGATTCCCAAACTTTGGATCACTTGCTTTGCTTCTTTTTGATACAATGCCTTCCTTTACTAGTATCTCCAAGTGAATTTAATAATGGATTGTATTCTTGCCTCTCACATAAGGCTATGGTTAAATCATACTGGAGAATTTTAAAATTATAAATAAGCAGCTACATTAAGAAGTAGATACAAGCCGGGCGTGGTGGCGCCCGTTTGTAATCCCAGCATTCGGGAGGCTGAGACTGGAGGATCCGGGTTCGCGGCCAGCCTCAGCTACCTAGTGAGGCACTCCGCAACTTAGTGAGACTCGGTTTCAAAATAAAGAATAAAAAAATAGGGCTGGGGGTATAGCTTGGAGGTAGAATGCCCCTGAGTTCAATCCTCAGTACCGCAAAAAAAAAAAAAAAGTAGTTACAGTGTCAGTGAAGAGAAAGCCTTTAGAGGACACATTAGAATCAATCATGCAGTTAAAATACTAGTACAGATACCCCAGTAAGTACTTTGAAATGAATGACTGAAATAATGCATGAATTCTAGAATTTTAAGTATTATTTATTCATGCTTTCCAATAGCTGACTCATCTGTTAAATATTTTTAAAGCATAGTTGTACATCTTAGGATTTAACATGCAAAATACTTTTTCTACTATCATAATTACTCCAGAAGAAACATTTACTAAAAGATCTAGTATAGTACTAGATGTCATCACAAAAATAATGCTTCCTAACTTAAGCAGGCCATATAATTCATACTATTACACCCTTCTTTTCTATCCCTACTTCCACTCCTCCAGATCCTCTTTCCTGGACTTATGAAACAGCTTCTAATTGATCGTTCTGGTTCTGTTTTACCAGTACAATAATCACTATGAAAAGCATTTCTATCCATGAAAACCCACCATTTGGTGACTTTCCATCATTTACATGATATCAAATTCAAAATTTTTGACAAAGCATGATCTGGCCAATGTTCACTTCTTCAGTCTCAATTCCTACCAAACCTGCCTTACATTTTGAACCAATATTAGAAAATTGATCTGCCTTAATTCTTATCCATTTGCAAAATAAAACAAAAACATCAAACAACAAACACAAAAAACCAAAACCACCAGAACACAAATATATAGTTCTGGAGTTACTTCACCAAGAAGCCTTCTCTGAATCCCTCTCTTCAAATTGAGTTCCTTAGGTCCTTTATCACCATCATTGTGCATACAAAATCAAAGTGTCATCAGGGGGTCAGTAGCATGGACATCACTTGGGAGCTTGTTAAAAATGCAGCCTCTCAGCTGGGAATGGCATACCTGGAATGCCAGTGACTCAGGAGGCTAAGGCAGAAGGACCACAAGCTTGAGGCCAAGTTGGGCAACTTGGTGAGACCCATCTCAAAATAAAAGGGGCTGCTTATCTCAAGGGTGATAGAGCACCCCTGGATTCAATCCTCAGTGCCATGAGGGAAAAAAAAAAAGATGACATCAGACCCCATCTGAACCTATGCAATTAGAATCTGAATTTTAACAAGATACCAGGTGAGTAATATGTGTATTAGAGTTGTAAAGCACTGTTATAATAATCTATTTTCGTATTTGTTCCTCCCGTCAGGAAGACAATCTCAAACTTCAGCATGCATCACAGCCACCAGGGATGCTGAGTATGATATAGACTCCCAGGCCCATGTCCAACATGGCCTGGGGAAGGCCCCAGGAATGTGCATTTCTGTCTTTTTTTTTTTTTAAATATGCAAGTCATGTGTTTATTTTTATTTTATTTTTTTATTGGTACATTGTAATCATACATCTTTGTTAGGTACAAGCTGTAAAGGCATACATGTACACACTTCTCATTTAACCCTTCCCCAATTTCCGAACCACTCCCTCCCCCTCCCTCCTTCTCAAGTTGTTTAGTAATTGACTTTGATGTTTGTGAAAGTATATCATGTGCATTATGGTGTTTCCTTCCACCTACCCCCCATCACCTTCAGTTAAGTCACTTTCTTTGCTCCTCTAAGGTTTCTCCTTTTTCGTCTAGAGTCCCTCTTATGTCTTACTTTTTCCCTAGCTTCTGCATATTAGGGAGAGCATACGATTTTTTACTTTTTGTGACTGACTAATCTCACTTAACATAATGTTTTCCAGTTCCATCCATTTCCCTGCAAATGACATGATATTGTTCTTCTTTATGGCTGAGTAAAATTCCATTGTGTACATATCCCATAGTTTTGTAATCTATTCATCTGTTGATGGACATCTTGGCTGGTTCCATAGTTTGGCAATTGTGAATTGTGCAGCTATAAACATAGATATACATGCATAAAAATGGGCAAAGGATCTAAACAGACACTTCATAAATGAAGAAATACAAATGGCCAATAAATGTATGAGGAAATGTTCAACATCATTAGCAATCAGAGAGATGCAAATCAAAACTACCTTGAGATTTCACCTAACCCCAATTAGAATGGCAATCATCAAAAATACAAACAACAAATGCTGGCAAGGGTGTGGAGAAGTGGGAACCCTAATACATTGTTGGTGGAATTGCAGATTAGTGCAACCACTTTGGAAAACAGTATGGAGGATCCTCAGACAAAGGGGAATGAACCTACCATATGATCCAGCAATACCACTTCTGGGTATCTACCCAAAAGAATGGAAATCAAACTATCAGTAATGTACATTTTTATAAGCACCCCATGTCACTAATAGTCTCCCACAAAAATATTTAGTAGAGATAAGGGAGGAAATAAAAGGATAGAGTAGATGCAGAATGGTAGGCAACAGAGGTTACAAGGATACACAGGGGAATATGTTAGGACAGGAAAACAGAAAAAGTAGGTAGAGATTATAAACACCTCATAAAATAATTGATTTCCTAAACTTATTCTAAAACAGCTGGATGGTTAAAAAATAACATTAGAAAATGGTCACTGTGGTATTCCTCAATTTAAAAATTGCCTCTAATTTTCATCATCCCAATAACAATGGCAATTCTCATAACCACACAAAACTCTCTAACTACAGTCATAAAAAAAGACTTCATAATTGTTCACCATCTACAGTTCACCACTCATTTAACCAGTAATACCAATTTTCCAAAGTTAATATTAAAATCTCAGATTAAATAGCAACATACACTCATTTTCATGAAGCCACTGTCACTAGAAAAGTAAAAAAAATCACTTATTACTACTTGTCACATTGAAAGAAACAGGGAAATGAAATAATTTTGCCTAAAAAGTGGGTCCGAAAGTAAGCATCTAAATATCCAATCCAACATTAGCCTTAGGAGTCAGCTCTTTCATATCTGTAAGAAGAAATGAATAGAAAACATTTGAATCACTCGGTTAACACTGTATCTCTCAATTAGCCACTCAAAGGTTATGGAATTGAACTGCGTATGCAATACTAGATAAGAAAGGTGACTTAGCCAAAGCACTGTTTTATATTACAACTCTAGCACCAGAAATTTTGTCAACAGTCACCTTTGCTTCACCTTATGCTTCTTCAAATAAGCATCTTAAAGTCAATTATGAAATCATATACATCACAAAAGACTTAATGCTAAATGAAGGAGAGTAAAGACTGTAAATCAAGAGAGAAAAATGTGGTTATTAAAAATGTGGTTATTAAGTGAACCAGAGGAAAACTAAAAATGAAAATATTCTGTATAAGTGATGAGCACTAGACATAAAAATATCTCTTAAGCAATGCTTGCTGTAGATCCTATGATTATAATAAAGTTATTAAGTGATTAGTTAATTCAGACAATTTTTGTTTTATTTATACTGTGATGAGAACTACACAATTTAATGCCAACATGCATTAGTCTACATAGTTTCGTACAAGCTGGAATTTTATAGATCAGACACACTGGCATTTTGAAAATGTAACCACAAATCTATAAGGATAGCTGTAAGCAAAGTCCAGCTGTGTAAAGGTTGCAATTTCGCCGGGCATGGTGGCACACACTTGTAATCGCAGTACTTGGGAGGCTGAGACCTGAGGATCCAGGTTTGTGGCCAGCCTCGGCTACTTAGTGAGGTTCTCTGCAACTTAGTTAGACCCTGTTTCAAAATAAAGAATAAAAAATAGGGCTGGGGATGTAGCTCGGAGGTAGACTGCCCCTGGGTTCGATCCCCAGTACCACAAAAAATAAATAAAATAAAATAAAGGTTGCAATAACAAAAGGGCATATTTTTAATCCAAATTCTTTGTGTTCACATAAAATCAATCCCCATAAGTTATAAAAGTCATTTGTCAACATTTTTTAACATCCCATAACACTACAATCAATGGATTTAGTTTTGGATTGTGTGTGTACACGTATACATGTGTTTGTGTGTGTGTTATTGGGGATTGAGCCCAATTTAAGATGTAGGTATAGGTTCTGCTAGTTCCTAAGGATGGAGAAAACATAAATAATATTTTACACTTTCCTAATCTGTTCACCCTTCAGGACTCAGCTATATGACAAATATTTCTTTGGTGCTTTTTTTTTT
>PVLC010017000.1:0-13986 GCA_004027655.1 Graphiurus murinus
TTCCTGGGAATTAAACCTGGGGTCTTGTGTGTTTTTCACATTCTGCCACTGAGCTACACCTCCAGTCTCAATATTATTTTTTTAGTTTTTGTGGTACTGGGGATTGAACCCAAGAGTATTCTGCCTCTGAGACATACCCCAGCCCTATTTTTTATTCTTTTTTTTTTTTTTTTTTTCTTTTTTTTGCGGTACCGGGGATTGAACTCAGGGGCATTCTACCTCTGAGCTACACCCCCAGCCCTATTTTTTATTCTTTATTTTGAAACCGAGTCTCACTAAGTTGCGGAGTGCCTCACCAGGTAGCTGAGGCTGGCTGCGAACCTGGATCCTCCGGTCTCAGCCTCCCGAATGCTGGGATTACAAGCGTGCGCCACCACCGCACTCGGCTTTTTTTTTTTTTTTTTTTTTTTTTTTTTTTTTTTTTGGTTCTGGGGATGGAACCCAGGGGCATTCTACCTCTGAGCTATACCTCCAGCCCTATATTTTATTCTTTATTTTGAAACAAGGTCTCACTAAGTTGCGGAGGGCCTCACAAGTTGCTGAGGCTGGCTGTGACTCTGTGATCCTCCTGTCGTAGCCTCCCAAGTACTGGGATTACAAGCCTGTGCCACCGTGCCCGTTTTATTTTTTTTATTCTTTATTTTGAAATAGGGTCTCACTAAGTTGTAGAGGGCCTCACCATGTAGCTGAGACTGGTGGTGAACTGGCGATCCTCTTGTCTCAGCCTCCCAAATGCTGGGATTACAAATATGCACCACCATGCCTGGTTCCAATATTATTATTCAAACTAAAAACTCTATTATTCCTTTTTTTTTTTTTTGGCAGTACTGGGGATGGAACCCAGGGGCATTCTACCTCTGAGATATACCCCCAGCCCTATTTTTTATTTTTTATTTTGAAACAGGGTCTCACTAAGTTTCGTAGTGCCTTACTAGGTAGCTGAGGCTGGCCGCGAACCCAGATCCTCTGGTCTCAGCCTCCCAAATGCTGGGATTACAAGCGTGAGCCACCACACCCGGCTAACATCTCTATTATTCTGAAGTGATAAGTATAACAGTAGCTCTGTGCTGATGCTCACTTCCTCCCACCTGGCCCTGCTGCAGTGAATGCTGGGGTGTTTCCTTCTCTGCCTGGGACTTGCTGTGGTCAAGTACGTGGTGCAGAGCTCTGGTCGCCTACGCTCAGATCCTGACTGTCTCTTTCTCTCATTGTAACTTGTGAGACTTCAGTTTTTCTCTATTTCTTCATTTCCAAAGTGGATGATAATTGAACCTATCTCATCTCGCTGATACAGAGCTAGCACCAAGAGGTACAGCAAATATAATTCCTTCGCCAGGCGTGGTGGCGCAAGCTTGTGATCCCAGCATTTGGGAGGCTGAGACTGGAGGATCTAGGTTCTCGGCCAGCCTCAGCTACCTAGTGAGGCATTCTTCAGCTTAGTGAAACCCTGTTTCAAAATAAAGAATAAAAAATAGGGTTGGGGGTGTAGCTCGGAGGTAGAACACCCCTGAGTTCAATCCCCAGTACTGCAAAAAAAAAAAAAAAATATATATATATATATATATATATATAATTCCTTCGCTTCTCAAGTGACATCATTTCCCTCTCTGTGTATCTTCACGTCTTCATCTCCTCTATCTTCCAATATAAAATTCTTCTTCCTATTGAGGGAACAATCTTGCTATTTTCCCTTTAACGTATTTATCATCTAAGGATTTTTTTTTTTTTTACGGTACTAGGAACTTAACCCAAGGGTTTTCTACCTCTGAGCAACACCCACAGTCCTATTTTATTTTATTTTTTATTTTTTTTGCGGTACTGGGGATTGAACCCAGGGGCATTTAACTTCTGAGTTACATCCCAGCCTTACTTCTTTTTTTTTTTTTTTTTTTTTTTTTTTTTTTTTTTTTTTTTTTTTTTTTTTTTTTTTTTTGCAGTACTGGGGATTGAACTCAGGGGCATTCTACCTCCGAGCTATATCCCCAGCCCTATTTTTTATTCTTTATTTTGAAACCGAGTCTCACTAAGTTGCGGAGTGCCTCACTAAGTAGCTGAGGCTGGCCGCGAACCCGGATCCTCCGGTCTCAGCCTCCCGAATGCTGGGATTACAAGCGTGCGCCACCACGCCCGGCTCCAGCCTTACTTCTTATTCTTTATTTTGAAACAGGGTCTCACTAAGTTGCGGAGGGCCTCACTAGGTAGCTGAGGCTGGCTACAAACCTGGATCCTCGGGTCTCAGCCTCCCGAATGCTGGGATTACAAGCGTGCGCCATCACACCCAGCCTATCTTTTTTATTTGGAAATTGGGTCTCACTAAGTTGCAGAGGGTCTTGCTAAGTTAAGGAGGCTGGGGCCATTAACCTGCAATCCTGCTGTCTCAGCCTCTCATGTACTGTGTGCCACTATACCAGGCTAGGATTTTTTTTTTTTTTTTTTCAGTACTGGGGATTGAACCCAGAGACATTCTATCTCCAAGTTATACTCCCAACCCGATTTTATTTCTAATTTGGAAACAGGGTCTCACTAAGTTGTGGAAGGCCTTGCTAAGTTGCCAAGGCTGGCTTCAAACCCATGATCTTCTGTTTTAGCCTTCCAAGGATTGAGATTACAAGTGTACATCAGCATACCTGGATTGCTTGCTTGCTTATTTATTTATTTATTGTTTAATATTTTGGTATTGGGGATTGAACCCAGGGGAAGTCTACCTCCAAGCTATTTCCCAAGCCATTTTTCTTTTTCTTTTTTTTTTCTTTTTTCTTTTTTTTTTTTTTTTTGGTACTGGGGATTGATCCCAGAGGCATTCTACCTCCGAGCTACATCCCCAGCCCTATTTTCTTATTCTTTATTTTGAAACAGGGTCTCACTAAATTGTGGAGGGCCTCACTAAGTAGCTGAGGCTGGCCACGAACCTGGATCCTCCGGTCTCAGCCTCCCAAGTACTGGGATTACAAGCGTGCGCCACCATGCCCAGTTGCCATTTTTTATTTTTTCTTTTCAAGCAGGGTCTCGCTAAATTGCTGTGGCTAATCCTGAACGTGTGATCCTCCTGTCTCAGCCTCCCAATCTGAGGATGTGAGCCACTCTCCTGAGAGCCTCTTCTGCAAGCTCCTCTACTCCCTGCCTCTTTCCATCTTCTAGTCTCAGTAATTGAAACCATGTTCTCACTCGTCTCTGACCTTTTCCTATGTTATTCCTTGTGCCTGCATTTCCCCACCTCTCACCTCTGTCTGCCTTGCCAACTCTTACTCATCCTTCAGGTCTCAGCTCCAGGGTCCTCGTCCTAACTCCCTTCTTTGTCTATGTTGTCTAAGTATCCGCCTAGTCACTAATAAACCTCTCTATATCTACTCTAACCCCGACTCATAATTACATGGCTGATACTGAGTTTCAAATGCTTGTTTATCTCTAAGTACCCTGTGCGTGCTTGGTTAACTCCTGTATCGCCAGGAGCAAGACTGGGTTTAGAGTGCAGTTGGGCTTCAGTGAATATTTGCTGAGTGAGCGAGTGAGGTCTTTCCTGGCTCACATACATGCTTTTTCAACTATCTAGAATGCTCTTCCCTCTGCTTCTCACATGGGTTGCCCTGTCATATATCCTCGGAGGCCGCCTTTGGCTCAAATAGCGCCACGTCCTACAGGTGTTCACTGACAACCGTAAAGTAGGTCCCCACCTCCCTCACTGTCGCTCAGGTGCTTGTTCAATTCTTCCATAGTGCTTGCTACAGCTTATAACCACTTTAGTTACTGTCTGCTTACTTTTTTGGGGTCTCTTTTCTGTACTTGAATATCATTTTGGTGAGGTCAGGACCATGTCAGGTATAGTCACTATTGTGACGATACCAAAAAAAACAAAAACAAGATAGTCCTTCTGCAGGCCAATCCAGATCCCACCTTCTGCATAAAGTCCTTCCATTTTTTTTTTCTTTTCTTTTCTTGCAGTACTGGGGATTGAACCCAGAGGTATTCTACCTCCCAGCTAAACCCCAGCCCTATTTTTTATTATTTTGAAACAGGGTGTCACTAAGTTGTGGAGGGCCTCATTAAGTAGCTGAGGCTGGCCGCGAACCTTCGATCCTCCTGTCTCAGCCTAAAGTCCTT
Organism: Graphiurus murinus; assembly: GCA_004027655.1. Taxonomy (NCBI): domain Eukaryota; kingdom Metazoa; phylum Chordata; class Mammalia; order Rodentia; family Gliridae; genus Graphiurus; species Graphiurus murinus. Next base: position 4,099 of record PVLC010017000.1, read on the forward strand.
CCATTTTATATCAGCCTATATATACCTCTTTCGTCTCACAATCCCTCTAGCACTCACACTTTGCTGCAGAGGCTGTAGGATTGCCTGTCTCAGGACCAACTTTAATTTCCTGTAGGTCTAGATTCTTGGACCTTATCATTTTTTTTTTTTTTTTTTTGCGTGTGTGTGTGTGTGGGGGGGGGAGGTACTGGGGATTGAACCCAGGGGCATTCTACCTCCAAGCTATACCCCTAGCCTTATTTATTTATTTGTTTGTTTGTCTGTTTGTTTCTTTTGAAACAGGATTTCACTAAGTTGCTGAGGCTGGCTGAGAACCTGAATCCTCCTGTCTCAGCCTCTCAATTACTGGGAGTACAGGCATGCACCACCACGCCCAGCTTGACCTTATCTTATTTTGAACTATATTCTGAAGTCTGGGACCAAATTCACTGTCAAAGTCTAATCAAGGACTGGTCTCCCAGCAAGTATTCAATCAATACTGCATGGCTTGACTTTAAAAAAAGAGGCTGAGAGTGCAGCTCAGTAGTAGAGCACTTTTCTAGCATGCCTGAAGCATGATTGATGGGGGGAGGGGGGATGAAAGAGAGAGAGAAACTGACTCTATTATTCCCCCATTCCCACCTTTAAAAAGTTCTTTCCCCTTTTCACCTGTAAATTCAATGCTACTTCGGTCTTTTTTAACATCCTCTAAGTTCAGCAGCTGCAAATCCACACTTTCAGAATCATTGTCAGAAGCACAAGGGATAATTACTTCCTGATCACAGAGCCTAGGAATGAAAAGGGAGTAGAAAAATCAAGTTTTTTCACACTTGCTTTATGTGTGTGTGTGTGTGTGTGTGTGTGTGTGTGTGTGTGAGAGAGAGAGAGAGAGAGAGAAAGAGAAAAAGAGAGAAAGGGGGGGGGAGCCGGACGTGGTGGTACACGCTTGTAATCCCAGCATTTGGGAGGCTGAGACTGGAGGATCCGGGTTCAAGGCCAGCCTCAGCTACCTAGTGAGGCACTTCGCAACTTAGTGAGACCCGGTTTCAAAATAAAGAATAAAAAAAATAGGGCTGGGGGGATAGCTCGAAGGTAGAATGCCCCTGAGTTCAATCCCCAGTACCATACATACACACACACACACACACACACACACACACACACACACACACACATATACACACACACACAAAAGAGATACTGGGGATAGAACCCAGGGGCCTTCTACCTCCAGGCTATTCCCTCAGCCCTATTTTATTGTTTATTTGGAAACAAGGTCTTCCTAAGTTGTTGAGAGCCTCACCAAGTTGCTGAGGCTGGCCACAAACCTGTGACCTCCTGCCTCAGCCTCCCAAGTACTAGGATTACAAGCATGCACCACCATACCCAGCTTTGCTTAATTTTTTTATATTGGCATGAATATTAAGTGTTGGAAAATATATGGAACAAAAGTAAGTCTTATAAATTGCAATTGGAAGTGTAAATTGGTACAACCATTTTGCAAATAACTGGCATTATCTAGTAAAGTTGGAGGTGTGCAAATACTCACTATTGTACTTGTAGGAATGTATTCCAGCAAAATTTTTACACACACACACCAGGAATATGTGTAAGAATCTTCATAGCAATAGTTGTGATAAAAAACTAGAGACATCTGATGGCCAGTCAGTAGTAGAACAAATAAACTGGTAAACTCACCCAATGAAGTACTATGTAGCAGTAAAAATGAATGAGTTGTATCTATACAACAAAACAGATAAATCTCAAAATATTGAGATAAAAAAGAAAGCCGGGCATGGTGGCGCATGCTTGTAATCTCAGCATTCGGGAGGCTGAGACCGGAGGATCCAGGTTTGCGGCCAGCCTCCAGCTACTTAGTGAGGCCCTCTGCAACTTAGTGAGACCCTGTTTCAAAATAAAGAATAAAAAATAGGGCTGGGGGTATAGCTCGGAGGTAGAGTGCCACTGAGTTCAATCCCCAGTACCACAAAAAAAAAAAAAGGTCAGGGGAAAATAAGCTGTAAATTCTACTTACATAATAAGAAATATGCAAAACTACTTGAAATTATAACATATATGGTAAACTATGAAACAAAGCAAGGGAACAATGTAATCTGAAGGATGGGTATATCTTAGAGGGGAGGGAAGGGGATGGAATGTGTAGGATCAGAAGGAAGAGTTCAAAGTTCTAGTTATGTTCTTTCTTTAAGAGGATGGTTGAGCTGGGCGTGGTGGCGCACGCTTGTAATCCCAGCATTCGGGAGGCTGAGACAGGAGGATCCGGGTTCGTGGCCAGCCTCAGCTACCTAGTGAGGCACTCCGCAACTTAGTGAGACTCGGTTTCAAAATAAAGAATAAAAAATAGGGCTGGGGGTGTAGCTCAGAGGTAGAATGCCTCTGAGTTCAATCCCCAGTACCGCAAAAAAAAAAAAAAAAAAAAAAAAAAAAAAAAAAAAAAAGAGGATGGCTAGTGCACAGTTTCACGGTATTATTGTTCTTTCTTCCTTATAAAGGCTTTATAAGCATTTCGCCAAGCCAGTCCTGGTGGGGCACACTTGTAATCCCAGTACTTGGGAGGTTGAAACAGGAGGATCATAGGTTCAAGAACAGCTTCAGCAAATAGTGGGATTCTCATCAACCTAGTGACACCCTGTTTCAAAATAAAAATAAAATAGGGCTGAAGGTGTAGCTTGGAGGTAGAATGCTCCTGAGTTCAATCCCCAATAGTACGCGCACGCCTGCATGTGTGCGCACACACACACACACGCACACGCACACACACACACACTCTCTCTCTCTACATATATATACACACACACTATATAATTATGCATATATAATCTCCAAATTTAGAAAAAAACCAATACGTTTGAATTTCTCATGCATATATATTTCTTTAATAATAATAACTAAACTGGGCGTGGTGGCGCACGCTTGTAATCCCAGTACCTTTTTTTTGGTACTGGGGATTGAACTACGGGCATTCTACCTCCAGGCTACACCCCCAGCCCCATTTTTTATTCTTTATTTTGAAACAGGGTCTCACTAAGTTGCAGAGGGCCTCACTAGGTAGCTGAGGCTGGCTGCGAACCTGGATCCTCCAGTCTCAGCCTCCCAAGTACTGGGATTAAAAGCGTGCACCACGATGCCTGGCTAGTAATCCCAGTACTTGTGAGGCTGAGACAGAAGGATCGCAGGTTCGAAGCCAGCCTGGGCAATTTAGGGAGGCCCTCCACAACTTCGTGAGACCGTGTTTCCAAATAATAAAATAAAATTGGGCTGGGGGTGTAGCTCAGCAGTAGAATGCCCTTGAGTTCAATTCTCAGAGCCACAAAAAAAAAAAAAAAAAAAAAAAAAATTCGTGTGTTCTTTTTATATCCTCTTCGATGAAGCGTCTTTTAAAATGTTTTGTCTGTGTTTTTACTGGGTTAAGGATTGGTGATAAGGAATAAATGAAATACTGTATGGAGAGTGCTTAGTATACTGTCAAATTGTATCCAAATGCTCAATAATTGGATCTAGGAATTAGTACTGTTCTTGGATGAGTTTTGAGCCTGTCAAATCTTTAAAACTAGGCTAATAAGCTCCTCAATCTGTGAGGAGTCACTGATTTGCTTAGAAAATCAGATAAAACTTCACTTGGGTAGGTTTTTTTTTTTTTTTTTTTTTTTGCGGTACTGGGGATTGAACTCAGGGGCTTTCTACCTCCGAGCTACGCCCCTAGCCCTATTTTTTATTCTTTATTTTTTGAAACAGCGTCTCACTAAATTGCGGAGGGCCTCACTAGGTAGCTGAGGCTGGCCTTGAACCCCGATCCTCCGATCTCAGCCTCCCAAATGCTGGGATTACAAGCGTGCGCCACCACGCCCGGCTACTTGGGTCGGTTTTTAACAAGTGAAATGATCATCTTTGGAGGACACTGCTATAATTTTCAAAAGGATAAAAATTAAACTAAAAAAAAAACACAAGAAAAAAAAAATCACAAAACTCTGAATATTACTCTCCCCTCCGTACTGGCCCCTTTCCCGTGTCTTTAAAACTGGCCGGGCTGCAGAGACCAGTGAGTGACAGAGAAGCCGACCAATCACCACGATTGGCCAATCAGCGACGGCCCCGTCTCGGGCCCACCCAGCGGCCTCGTCCAACCGCGCCCAAGCACCGCCCACATTAGGACCGTTGCGAGGCGGTCGATTCCAAGTGCGCCGGGGCGCAGGGGGGAGGCGGGCCCGCACCCAGGAACCCCGAGACTCCGGGGGGAGCGAGGACTGGAACCTCCGCCGCGGCTACTGGAAACGGCCAGGCCCGGCGGGACCACGGACACCGACCTGTGCTTAGAGCCCATCCCGGCCAGCAGACCCTGCCGCGGGTCCCTGGCGTCCCCTCCGGCGCGCTCGTGGAGCCACTTTCCCGAGCGGAAGTCAGCCTGCTGCTCGGCCTCCGGTGGGACCTGCTCGGAGGAATGGCGCTGCCGGGTGAGGCGTTGCGCATGGCTCAACAACGCAGCCCCGCGGCCCGCTCGCCGTGGGGAGCGGGCGCTGGCCTGCGGGAGGCTAGTGCTCGCCACTCGGGAGGCGGCCAGGCGGGATCCCCTTCCCCTGCGGGCCAGGGGCATGGGCTCGGGCTCTTTCGGGGTTGAGGGTCTGACCGAGGGCTGCGAGCTGGAGGGAGTGCCTGCGACCACTGAGCTGGCGTGTCGGGGGCGCGACCTGGGGCTACGGCTCCCCGCGAGGCCCAGCGCGGGTGCTGCACCGCGCCCAACCCTGGGCCTGGCTTCCCTCATTCATTTGACGCCTCTGGGCGGCCTAAGATTGTCCTCTAGGCACCCCTTACTTCGTGGGAGCGTTTGGCTAAACCCTCCATCCTTCCTTTGGTCCGACGCTTCCTGTCCTGTGTCAGGGCCAGGAGAATCATTTAATTCTCTCTGGGAATTTAGAGCCGGTGTTCTGGAGTCCGAACTCTGGGTGCAGACTCGTAGTCTGCCACGTATTCGTTATGTGATCTAGTGCCAGTTACTTAACCTCTCTGCACCCCAGTTTCTCCTCTGTAAAACAAGTTAGTACATTGCTTCATGGAGTTGCCATTTTAATGAGATAATCGCCCTGTATACTTTAGGGTAGCACGTGGCACCAAGTTAGCACTCCGGGTTCCCTGCCTTGGTGGCTATTGAGTGGGTACTGCAGGTTGGAATCTCATGTCTTTTCATCCCAACTTGGGTGTCTACCCTTGTTCCCATTGCACAGATGAGAGGTTGGAATCCCAGAGATGGGAAGTAACTTGCCCAAAGTAACAATGAATGGACTGACTGCTTCACTATTTGAGAAGTGAAGGATAGTAAAGTGGTTTAAGTCAGAATTCAGTTAGTTATGTGGCTTAGGACAGAGGCTGGTAACTACTTCTGAGCCTCAATTTTTCTGTCTATAAAATGCAGAAAATAAGCCAGGTGTGGTGGTGTACACCTGTAATATCAGTACTTGGAAGGCTGAGACAGAAGGCTCCAAGGTTCCAGGTCAGCCTCAGCAACTTAGCCAAGCTCTATTTCAAAGAAAAAAAAAATGCAGAAATAGCCACCTTACTTGGATGTTGTGAGGATTTGATGACTCAAGGCATGCAAAGTACTTAGGATAATTTGGCCCCTTCCCCCAAATGTTAAGTGCTCAAATCTTTGTCAAAAAAGGCATTGCTAACAGGGTGAGATGAGGATTCTGGTGCAGATGCTGTGATAGGGATTTTTACAGTCTAGCTGGGAAAATGCTAGTTGTAATCATTCACTGTGGATTGCAGTATTGAGTACATTTGTGAACACTAGGCATTGGGGATTTGGCATTAGTACCTTGATGCCTCTTTGTCTTACACTGTTCTATCCATTAGCAATCTGATAGACTTTAACTTTGAATTCTAGCCAGACTTTGACCACTCCTTACCACCTTTACCGCTGTTGCCAGGTTCTGACCACCCTCATCTTTTTTTTTTTTTAATGTGCTTTTATTAGTGCATTATAGTTTTACATCATAATGTATATCATGTTGACATTGACATACATCTTTTGACTTGGATTATAGTTAATAGTCTCCTAACTTGTATTCCTCTTTTTGTCCTTGCTTCTGCATATTCTCTATTCAGTATTGTCTATTCTCTACATAGTGATCCTGTTAAAATGTAAGTCAAATTGCTCCTTTGCTCAGAACTTTCCAGCAACTCCCATATTGTTCAGTATAAGTCAAAGTCCCTTCAGTGGCCTACAAGGCCCTTTGGATTCACTTTTACTTCACTGGCCATACTGGCCTTGCTGATCTAAAAAAAAAAAATACTTATGTACTTCTTTTTTTTTTTTTTTTTGCAGTACTGGGGATTGAACTCAGGGGCAATATACCTCTGAGCTGTACCCCAGCCCTATTTTCTATTCTTTATTTTGAAACAGGGTCTCACTAAGCAGGTGAGGCTGGCCACGAACCTGGATCCTCCGTTCTCAGCCTCCCAAATGCTGGAATTACAAGTGTGCGCCACCATGCCCAGCTCCTATTTTTTATTCTTTATTTCGAAACAGGGTCTCACTAAGTTGCAGAGTGCCTCACTAGGTAGCTGAGGTTGTCTGCGAACCCGTATCCTCCAATCTCAGCCTCCCAAATGCTGGGATTACAAGCGTGCGGCACCATGCCCGGCTACTTATATACTTCTTATTGAGTCTTTAACTTGCTTTTCTTATTGGAATAGTTCCTCTCCAAGTATCTTTATAACTTGCTCCTTCTTTTTTATGCTTAATATCTTTCTCGGCTCTTCACAGACTCTCATATTTAAAATGCAGCCCACATACCCTTTTGTGTGTGTGTGTTACTAAGGATTGAACCCAGTGGTGGTCTACCTCTGAGCTACACCTCAGTCCTATTTCACTTTTTTATTTTGAAACAGGGTCTTGCTAATTGCTGAGGCTGGCCTCAATCTTGCAGTCCTCCTATTTTAGCCTCCCATGTACTGGGATTGCAGGTATGCGCTACTGTGCCCAGCTCCCACATATCCTTTCTGACCTCACTTTTCTCTCCAGCACTTTTTACCTTCCAATATGATAAATCATGTTTCTTGATTATTTTCTGAGATGTCTTTCTTTTCTCACTAGATGACAAGCTCTATGAGAATGGGGCAGGTGGTTTGCTGTTTTTTAACAACTAAAATAGTGCTTGACACATAATAGCATTTACTATATTCTACATTATAGATCTTTTTGTTTTTTGTTTGTTTTGTTTTGTTTTGGGTTTGTTTGCAGAGCTGGGAATCGAACCCAGGGCTTTGCACATGTGAGGCAAGCACTCTACCACTGAGCTACATCTCTTGCCCCCTCCTTTCCTCCCTTCCTTCCTTTCTTCCAGAACTTTAATATTCTTTAGGTTAATACACACAAAACTTAAATTGAATGAATGTTCCTAGAAGAATGGTTCTCTGAGTTACCACTAATGTAGGCATCCCTTTTATAATCTCCAAAAAATATTGGAGTGTGAACTCTATAGTGTTAGACTTGGGTTTGAGTCCAAGATTGGCTATGTGCAAGCTATTGTGGTCCTCAGTTTTCTTATTTGTAAAATGGATATAATGCCTTTCTTAAGCGATTCTGGTTCAAACTAAATTTGCCACTACAGGCAATGGATTTAAGACCATTAATGTTAGCTTCATGATTTCTTGTTACTTCTTTTTACTTGGGTGCAGACAATTCACTTTATCATGAAGCAACCCATTAAAAGATGTTTTGTTTTTTTATTTTTGGTACTGGCAATTGAACCCAGGGGTATTCTGAGCTATACCTGCAGGTCTTTTTGTTTTTAATTTCGAAACAGTGTCTTGCTAAGTTGCTGAGGTTGGCCAGGAACCTGTGGTCCTCCTGTCTCAGCCTCCCAAGTACTGGGGTTAGAGGCATGTGCCACCTGGCTTGTTTTGTGTTTTTAAATGAAACATAGAAATGAACACGTGTACAACTTCTTCCTATTCCCTAGGGCATCATAGATGGGGACTAGTTTTTCTTTCTGTTTTTTTTTTTTGGCAAATACTTACTCAGTTCCTACATGTGCCAGGCAGTTTGCAAGACATGGAAATTCTAGGATGAACTAGAGAAAGTCTTTAACCTCATGGAACTTAAAGTTTAGCAAAGAAATCAGATCTCACACTATCACAGTTGTGAAAAATACCACATAGGACAACTAGATTGCTATGAGTAGATATAACAATGCTCATGAGAATAGAAGTCTCTGGCATTATTATAGACTTGGTGTATGCCAGTCATTTTTTTTTTTTTTTTATGGCATTGGGTATTGAACCCAGGGGCATTCTACCTCCAGGCTATCCAATTTTTCATTCTTTACTTTGAAACATGGCCTCACTAAGTTGCGGAGGGCCTAAGTAGCTGAGGCTGGCTGCGCACCCGGATCCTTCTGTCTCAGTCTCCCAAGTAGTGGAATTACAAGTGTGTGCCACCATGCCCGGCCCAGTCATTCTGTTGTTGTTTGAAAAAGCAATATTTTATTCCTCTTTGCACAGAGCAGTATAGGAAGGTGGCCATCTTCTGACTTATGCTAGTTATTCTGCTAAGATCTTTCTGTGTAACTCATAACAACCCTGATGATAATACTGCTATTGTCCCACTTGACTCCTGAGGAAGCCGAGGCTGTGTTTGAGTAACTGTGGCATGTCATGTTGCTAATAAATGGAATGGTGTGAGGAGCCCTGTGCTTTAGATACCCAGAGCTGCTAGGAAGACTGTCCTTCCGACAGTTGAAGACCAGGCTCACTCCCTAAGTTCTTCTTGAGGTTAACCGCCACCCCAAGGTCCTCTCCTTTCCCCATGTGTTTAGGTCCCCAGACGTTGGTGTGCCTCTTCTTTGGGACTACCTGTAGAACTCCGGAGTTATGAGGAGTGTGTTTAATCCTTGTTTCCCTCCAAGGTTCAAGCACTGTCTTCCTGCTGGCCCTGACAATCATAGCCAGCACCCAGGCTCTGACGCCCGTTCACTACCTCACCAAGCATGATGTGGAGAGACTAAAAGCCTCGCTGAGCCGCCCCTTCACAAACTTGGAATCTGCCTTCTACTCCATCGTGGGGCTTAGCAACCTTGGGGCCCAGGTGCCAGATGTGAAGGTAAGGTGTACTTGTCTTGGTGACCAAGTAATTCAGAAGAACCTTCATCCCCTCTCTGTGTTCTTTTGGGTAATTCACAACAAATCCTTGGTCATTTGAGGATAAGTAAGACTAATCAAATATAAGAAACATTTATTTCAGCCGGGCGTGGTGGCACACGCTTGTAATCCCAGCATTCGGAAGGCTGAGACCGGAGGATCCAGGTTCGCGGCCAGCCTCAGCTACCTAGTGAGGCACTCCGCAACTTAGCGAGACTCGGTTTCAAAATAAAGAATATAAAATAGGGCTGGGGGTGTAGCTCGGGGGTAGAATGCCCCTGAGTTCAATCCCCAGTACCGCAAAAAAAAAAAAAGAAAGAAACATTTATTTCAATCTGACAGGTTTTGTTTTTTGAGTGCCTAATAATGTATTTAGGATCGTGCCAGGGGTTCTTAGTGAAGTAGAAAGAAGAGCAAGTCATAGATCCCCTAGAAACTTTTACTGTAGCTCTGTGAGTAAGACTGTTCAATACTGCATGTACTTCTAAAGTATCTAGGTCTGTGGCTAATCAGTAATAAAGGAATTCAAGGTGGAGGCATCCCAGGTATGGGAATTTGGCCATGCTATTTTCCTATGTTTCAAGCAAGTGCTCATCACTGTGTTAGACAACTTTGACTTTTTTTTTTTTTGACTTTTGATGAGAATGCATCATGATTTAAACCTTTTCTGAATTTGTGAATAGTATTAAGTGAATTTACATTTTATTCATTAGAGTAGCATGGACAGTTTGTGCCAGATTTCTCATATATATC
>PVLC010017000.1:14086-34631 GCA_004027655.1 Graphiurus murinus
GTACTGGGGATTGAACTCAGGGGCATTCTACCTCCGAGCTATACCCCCAGCCCTATTTTTTATTCTTTATTTTGAAACCGAGTCTCACTAAGTTGCGGAGTGCCTCACTAGGTAGCTGAGGCTGGCCGCGAACCCGGATCCTCCGGTCTCAGCCTCCTGAATGCTGGGATTACAAGCGTGCGCCACCACGCCCGGCTTTCTCATATATATCTTACTAGTTAATTAATTAATTAATTTTTTGCAGTACTGGGGATTGAACCCAGGGTCATTCTATCTCCAAGCTACATCCCCAGCACCCTGTGCTATCCCTGTGTTACTTTTTGTTTGGAAACAGGGTCTTGCTAACTTGCTGAGAGCCTCACTAAGTTGCTGAGGCTGGCTGTGAATCTGCGATCCTCCTGTCTCAACCTCCCAAGTACTGGGACTTGGTGTGCAGCACTGCACTTGGCTTATCTTAGTATTTTATGACTGCATAACAAATTACTATAAACCCAGAGCGGTTTAAAACACCACCCTTTTATTAGCTGATAGTTCTACAGGTCAGAAGTCCGGGTGGTCTGCCCAGGCTCTCTGCTTGGTGTCTCTGAGGTCAAGATGAAGGAAGGTATTGGCCAGACTGAGCTCTTGCCAGAGGCTCTGGTGAGGAATTTGCTTCCAGGTTCATTCATGCTGTTGGGCAGTATCCAGTTCCTTGTTGTAAGTCTGAGGTCCCCATTTTCTTGCTGTTTGCCAAAGGCTGCTCTGTTCATCAAAGCTACCTGGATTTCTTCTCATGTGGCCCCCTCCACTTTTAAACTAGCAATGGCATGTTGAGTCCTCAGCTTCAGGTCTCTGACCTCTCCTTTGGCCATCAGCCAGAGAAAACTCTCTGCTACTAAAGGGGCTTACCTGTTTAAGTCAGACCCACATGCATAACCTGACCTTTTTTTTTTGGTACTGGGGATTGAACTCAGGGGCATTCTACCTCTGAGCTATACCCCCACCCCTATTTTTTATTCTTTATTTTGAAACAGGGTCTCACTAAGTTGCAGAGTGCCTCACTAGGTAGCTGAGGCTGGCCGCGAACCCGGATCCTCTGGTCTCAGCCTCCCGAATGCTGGGATTACAAGTGTGCGCCACCACACCTGGCATAACCCGACTTTTAAGGTCAGCTGACTTGGGACTTTAAATACACCTACAAAATCCCTTCATAGCAGTTCCTAGATTTGTGTTTAAATGAATACTCAGTGGATAGAAATCTTGGGGTAGGTGAGCATCTTTAGAATTCTGCCTACCATATCTCACATTGGTGTAGAAATGATTCCAAATATCAGTGGATTGTGATAGAAATTTATTTTTTTTTGTTTATACTATATGGCCATTGTGAGCCAGTTGAGGCTTTGCTTAATATTTCTGTGGTCCAGGATTTTTAGGAGCAGTCTCTATCTGGAACATGTGCAGAGGGCAAATGGGTGCATGACTCTTAAAACTTCTATTCTACTCAGAAGAGGTACATGTTACTTCTTGTCTTTCTCATTTTGTTGCCTGATCGAGCTTGCATGGTCATGCCTGGTTCGGCAGGTCTGGGAAGTTGGGGGGCAGTGCCTTTTAATGAGTGGTAACTCGTCCAGCTGGCCTCCTGAGGCCTTTTGTCTCAGTGTGCATGAGACCCTCCCTGGCTCTGGACTCAGGGTTGTTGGTTTCTTTCACGACAAACAGTTCTTTTTCTGAGGAGAGTGATGAGCACTTTGACCCACTGGATAGACATTAGCCCACGAAACAAGTCAGAACTCCTCATTCACTGAGCAGTTGTTTACTGAGTACCTGTGCTAGACCCTGGCCATACAGCAGGGAGTCATAATCACTGCCCTCAGAGCTTATGATGAGGTGGAAGTTTAAAAAATAGTGCTGAATCAGGTGTTGTGGCACATGCCTGTAATCCCAGTGCTTGGGAGACTGAGACAGAGACTTGCCTAAGTAATGTAGTGAGGCCCTCAACAACATAGTGTGAGACCCTGTTTCAAAATAAAAAAGAAAAGGGACTAGAAGTATAGCTAGGGGGTAGAGTGCCCCTGAGGTCAATCCCCAGAACCAAAAAGGAAAGAAAAAAGTAGTGCTGTGGTTTGGATGTGTCTCTAAAGGTCCATGTATTAAGGACTCTGTCCCCAGTCCATGGCACTAGTGGGAGGTGGTAGAAACTTTTGAGAGGTGGGACCTAGTAGGAGGACTTCAGGTCTTTGGAGTATGCCCTTGAAGGGGATTATGGGAGCTTAGTTCTTTCTTTCTCTTTTGCTTCTTGGCCATAAGGTGAATGTTTTGCTCTGCCATGCCACAATCCCACCATGATGTGTCACCATAAGCATAAAGGAGTGGTTCTAACCGATCATGGACTGAAACCCCTGAACCCAGAGCCAAAGTAAACCTTGTCTCATATTTTGTTACAGTAACAGAAAGGTAACACAAAATTAACTCTTTCTCTATGTCCCTATGTTTGAGGTGGTGTTGGGGATTGAACTCAGGGGCATTCTACTTCCAAGCTACACCCCCAGCCCTATTTTATTTTGAAACAGGGTCTCACTAAGTTGTGGAGGGCCTCATTATGTTGCTGAGCCTGGTCTTGCACCTGTGATCCTCATGTCTCAGCCTCCCAAGTACTGGGATTACTGGCATGCACCATCAACTTTTTCATAATGGAAGTTTTCAGACATTCACAAACATGAACCTCCTGTACCATCTGCCAACTTGAACAGCTGTTCACATTTTGCAATTTTGATTACATTTACTCTTTTTCTCCTTAAATTTTTCCTGGAGTATTTTAAGACAGGGTCTTACTATGTTGCTGAGGCTGGCCCGGAATTCCTGGGCGAAAGTGATCCTCCTGCCTCCACCTCCTGAGTAGTTATGTTGTGTGTGTGCTACCAGAGATTGAACACGACGGGGTGTTTTGCCTCTGAGCTACACCCCCACACCATTTTATATTTTATTTTGAAATGGGGTCTTGGTAAGTTACTGGACACTGGTCTCAGCCCTGCAGTCCTACTCTCTTGGCCCCCATGGGTACTAGGATTCTAGGGGTGTGCCACTGTGCTCAAATTGATGACATTTAATTCCCAGTCTCTATTTATCTGGAATTATCTCAAAAGTGCTTAGTTGGTTTTAATCAGGGACTAAACAAGATCCACACACTACATTTTGTTGACTTCTTCTAAGATTCTGTAATAGTTCCCATTCCCTCTTTTCTCCCCATGCCATTTCTTTTATCTTTGTGTTTGTGTGTTACCAGGGATTGAACCCAAGATCTTACCCATGCTATGCAAGCACTCTACCACTGAGCTATACCCCTAGCCCTTTTTTTTTGTGGTACTGGGGATTGAACCCAGGGGCATTCTACCTTTGAGCAACACCCTTAGCCCTATTTTTTATTCTTTATTTTGAAATAGGGTCTCACTAAGTTGTGGAGAGCCTCACTAAGTAGTTGAGGTTGGTTGCGAACCTGCCATCCTCCTGTCTCAGCCTCCCAAATACAGGAATTACAAGCGTGCGCCACCATGCGTGGCACCCCTAGCCCTTTTTTTTTTTTTTCAGTACTGGGAATTGAACCTAGGGGCATTCTACCTCCAAGCTATACCTCCAGTCTTATTTTTTTATTCTCTTTTGAAACAGGGTCTCACTAAGTTACGGAGGGCCTCACTAAATAGCTGAGGCTGGCTGTGAACCTGGATCCTCTGGTCTCAGCCTCCCAATTACTGAGATTACAAGTGTGGGTCACCACGCCCGGCTTCCTAGCCCCCTTTTTTTTTTTTGCGGTACTGGGGATTGAACGCAGGGGCTTTCTACCTCCGAGCTATACCCCCAGCCCTATTTTTTATTCTTTATTTTGAAACAGGGTCTCACTAAGTTGCGGAGGGCCTCACTAGGTAGCTGAGGCTGGCCACGAACCCGGATCCTCCGGTCTCAGCTTCCCAAATGCTGGCATTACAAGTGCGCACCACCACGCCCCGCCTTTTCCTAGCCCTTTTAAAAAAAAATTATTTTGAGTCAGAATCTCTCTAAATTGTCCAGGCTGTTCTCCAAAATTTGATCCTCTGGCCTCAAACTCCTAAATAGCTGGGATCACTGGTGTATGCCATCATGCCCAGCCTCCTCCACCCCCAATACCATTTATTTATTTATTTATTTATTTTGCGGTACTAGGGATTGAACTCAGGGACATTCTACCTCCAAGCTATACCCCCAGCCCTATTTTTTATTCTTTATTTTGAAACCAGGTCTCACTAAGTTGTGGAGTGCCTCACTAGGTAGCTGAGGCTGGCTGCGAACCCGGATCCTCCGGTCTCAGCCTCCCGAATGCTGGGATTACAAGTGTGCTCCACCACACCCGGCTCCCAGTACCATTTATTTTCGGGAAAAGCCAGGTCACTAGGTCTCTTATCATCATGGTTTGGCTTTATATTGCCCTCCCTGTCCCTCATGGAAACCAGGCAGCCACGTTGGAAGTGGGACTTGGCTGGCACGGAGGGGTCTCTGGGGTGTGGCCTTGGGGATTATGTATGTTCCCTCCCCTTGCTTGCTCCCTCTGCTCCCCACCACTGTGCCCTGACATGGACTGAACCTCTGACATCTCTAGACCTAGGAGAAAATAAATCTTCCTCTCAGCTGTGTGGTCAGTTGTTTTGGATTAAAGCATTGAGAATTTTCCACATCTGCCTTTGATTGTATCTGCATAATGCTTTTGAGCATATTACCCTGTCCCTTGTATTCTTTTTTTTTTTTTTTTTTTTTTGCGGTACCAGGGATTGAACTCAGGGGCGTTCTACCTCCGAGCTACACCCCCAGCCCTATTTTTTATTCTTTATTTTGAAACTGAGTCTCACTAAGTTTCGGAGTGCCTCACTAGGTAGCTGAGGCTGGCCGCGAACCTGGATCCTCCGGTCTCAGCCTTCCGAATGCTGGGATTACAAGCGTGCGCCACCACGCCTGGCTCCCTTGTATTCTTTCAAATTGATAGTTCTTGAGGCCTAATTTTTTCTGTGTGTGTGTGTGGTATTGGGGATGGAACCCAGGGGCATTCTATCTCAAGCTACACTCCCAGCCCTATTTTATTCTTTTATTTTGAAAGAAGGTCTCACTAAGTTGCTGAACCTGGCAGTGAACTTGCAATCCTCCTGTCTCAGCCTCCCAAGTACTGAGATTAGAAGCGTGTACCACCACATCCGACTGTCACTTATTTTCAGCGTCAATTTTCTTTTTTTTTTTTTTGCGGCACTGGGGATTGAACTCAGGGGCATTCTACCTCCGAGCTATACCCCCAGCCCTATTTTTTAATTCTTTGTTTTTTTTTTTTTTTTTTTTGCGGTACTGGGGATTGAACTCAGGGGCATTCTACCTCCGAGCTACACCCCCAGCCCTATTTTTTTATTCTTTATTTTGAAACCAAGTCTCACTAAGGTTCGGAGTGTCTCACTAGGTAGCTGAGGCTGGCCTTGAACCCAGATCCTCCGGTCTCAGCCTCCCGAATGCTGGGATTACAAGCGTGCGCCACCACGCCCGGCTCTAATTCTTTGTTTTGAAACAGGGTCTCACTAAGTTGCAGAGGGCCTCACTAGGTAGCTGAGGCTGGCCTCGAACCCGGATCCTCTGGTCTCAGCCTCCCAAATGCTGGGATTACAAGCATGCGCCACCACACCTGGCTAGCGTCATTTTTCTTGACAAAAATATTTCACAGGTGATGTTCTGTAATTCTACCAATAGGTACATAATATCTGATTTTTTAACTTTTATTAAAAAAGTTGGATCAATGGATTAAGTCATCTAAGAACTAGGCCATCTCCTTTTTTTTTCTTTTTTTGTACTGAGGATTGAACCCAGAGGCATTCTACCTTTGAGCTACACCCCCAGCCCGATTTTATTTCTTATTTGGAAACAGGGTCTTGCTAGGTTGATGAGAGTCTCACTACTTGCTGAGGCTGTCCTCCAACCTGCGATTCTCCTGTCTCAGCCTCCCAAGTACAGAGATTACAGGCGTGTGCCACCATGTCCAGCCAATCCATCTTTTATAAGCAATGTATGGTAGATACTCACTTTTTGTTTTGTATTTTAATCCAGTTCCACAATTTCTGCCTGTTGGTTGGGTGGTTTGTACCATGTATGTATGTATGTATGTATGTATGTATGTATGTAATGGGTAGTGGAGGTTGAACCCAGAGGTAGGCATTCTTCTTCCAATCTACACTCCCAGCCCTTTTTATCTTTTAATTTGGAACAGGTTCTTGCTAAATTGCTGAGGGCCTTACAAAGTTGCTGAGGCTGTTCTCAAACCTATAGTCCTTCTGTCTCAGTCTCCCAAGTACTGGGATTATAGACATGCACCACCACACTTGGCTGTCTTTATTTTTGTTAGTGCTCTAAATGTTTCATTTTTGCCAATAGGCCAAAATATATTTGTGTGTGTGTGTGTGTGTGTGTGTGTGTGTGTGTGTGTTGGCGTACATGTGAGTATACTACATATTAGAGTATGTAAATTAAGCATTTCTTCTCTTTCTGCAATGACATCTTTTATATTTCCTGCCTCAGAATGGGATCAATAATCAGTGTGAGTGCCTTGTATGTGCAAGGTACACTAGACATGTTATTTTGACCTAATTTTCATATTTCTTTTCTTTTTTTTTTTTTTTTTGTGGTACTGGGGATTGAACTCAGGGGCATTCTACCTCCGAGCTATACCCCTAGCCCTGTTTTTTTATTCTTTATTTTGAAACCGAGTCTCACTAAGTTGCGGAGTGCCTCACTAGGTAGCTGAGGCTGGCCGCGAACCCGGATCCTCCGGTCTCAGCCTCCCGAATGCTGGGATTACAATCGTGCGCCTCCATGCCTGGCTTAATTTTCATACTTCTATATATTCACACACATTATCCTTTAGTAGAGGGAGGAAATGAAACCTCAGGTTAAATAGTCCATTGTCTTCCAGCCACTCTCATTCAGAGGAGTTGACTCTCATGTGGCAGAGGAGTTGACAAGCTGTGGCCCCCAGGCCCAAATCTGGGTTGAAACTTGTTTTTGTAAATGAAGTTTTATTGAACTAAGCCACACTCATATGTATATATTGTATATGGCTGCTTCTGTGCTTTAATAGTGGAACTGAGTATAGACCAGACTGGCTGACCTGAAAGCCTGAAACAGTTACTAACTGGTCCTTCACAGATAGTTGGGTAATATGGAATCTAGCTTATTAATATTTCTTTTTTTTTTTTTTTTTGCGGTACTGGGGATTGAACTCAGGGACATTCTACCTCCGAGCTATACCCCCAGCCCTATTTTTTATTCTTTATTTTGAAACCGAGTCTCACTAAGTTGCGGAGTGCCTCACTAGGTAGCTGAAGCTGGCCGCGAACCCGGATCCTCTGGTCTCAGCCTCCCGAATGCTGGGATTACAAGCGTGCGCCACCACGCCCGGCTTAGCTTATTAATATTTCTTCCTGGTGGACAGCTCTTGTTTCTGCCCACACTTGTGAATACTCTAGGTGGATGTACCTTTTTTTTTTTTCTTTTTCGGTACTGGGGATTGAACCCAGGACCATTCTACCTCTGAGCTATAACCCAAACCCTTTTTATTTTTTGTTTTGAAACAGGGTCTCACTAGATTGCTGAGAGTCTCATTTGGTTGCTGAGGATGGTCTTTAACTTGCAATCATCCTGTCTTAGCCTTCCTACTACTGAGATTACAGGTGTGCCACCACTCCCAGCTGGATGTACTTTGTAGTAAAATTAGCTTAGCTCACCCGAGTGTAGTGGCACATGCCTGTAATCTCTGTACTTGAGACACTGAGACAGGAGAATCACAGGTTTGAGAATAGCCTCAGCAAGTAGTGAGACTCATCAACTTAGTGAAACCCTGTTTCCAAATAAGAAAATCGGGCTGAAGGTATAGCTCGAAGGTAGAATGCCTCTGAGTTCCATCCCCAGTACCACAAAAAAAAAAAAAAAAAATGTTTTTTAGCTTAGCTCAAAAGTAAGAGCATGGGCATCAATGAGTTCCTTGGATCCACCTCTCTGTAGAAAGGGAATTATAATGCCTCCCTCAGGGGACCATTTTAAGGATCCACTGAAATCATATATGTTTTTTTTTTTTTTGGCAGTACTGGGGATTGAACTCAGGGGCATTCTACCTCCGAGCTATACCCCCAGCCCTATTTTTTATTCTTTATTTTGAAACAGGGTCTCACTAAGTTGCGGAGTGCCTCACTAGGTAGCTGAGGCTGGCCGCAAACCCGGATCCTCCAGTCTCAGCCTCCCAAATGCTGGGATTACAAGCGTGCGCCACCACGCCCGGCTCAGTGAAATCATATTATGCCCCCTAAAAACCCTTTACAGGGTAGCTGTTGTCATTGTTAACCTTAATAAGTTTTGCTTCAACCCGGGTGTGGTGGTACACACTTGTAATCCTAGTACTTGGGAGGCTGAGACAGGAGAATCACAGGTTTGTGGCCAGACTCAGCTACTAAACGAGGTTCTCAGAAACTTAGTGAGACCCTATTTCTTTTTCTTTCTTTTCTTTTTTTAGATACTGGGGCTGGAACCCAGGGGCATTCTACCTCTGAACTATATCCCCAGCCCTAGTTTTTTATTCTTTATTTTGAAACAGGGTCTCACTAAGTTGCAGAGGGCCTCACTAAGGCTGGCTGCAAACCTGGATCCTCCTGTCTCAGTCTCCCAAGTACTAGGATTACAAGCGTGCGCCACCATGCCTGGCTTGAGACCCTGTTTCTAAATTCAAAAAAAAAAAAAAAAAAAAGGTCTGGGGATGTAGCTGTCCCCTAGAAGTATGTTCAGAGGTAGCATTCAGATAGAACACTCCCAGGTTCAATCTGTAGCACTACCACAAAAACAAATAATAAAAGTCCACATTTCTAGCTGAGTTCAGTCCCCAGTACCGAAAAGAAACAAAGAAACAGAACTCCACATTTCTTTTATAATTTACTCAGATGAGTTCAGACCATGCCTGTCACACACCCTGCGTTTGTGGCATCCTTTGCAATGCCTGCCCTGTCCTGGGTTTCTCCATATTTGCAAAGGTGGGAGAGAAAAAACAAATCGAGAAACATGGAGTGGAGCAGCATTGACTAGTTGAAGTTTTGGATTGTAAAGTACAGGAGTTAAAATTGGAGTATTGGATTCATGTTAAGTTTCGGTGGGGTTTGAATGCAGGTTGAAAGGCTTTTCCTGGGTTTTTTTAAACTTATGGACCGTTTGAATGGTTAAGAAGCTCCCAGAGGAATGAGGTACTCTCACTTCCTTCAGAGCACAGCCTTGTTGTCTTTGTTGTGACTTGGAATTCCACACAAGATTCAGGTTGACCAGATACCCCTAAGGTGTTCACTGCTGGTGTTACAGGTTTAAGAGGACATTGGTCCAGGCTGAAGATGGAGATTGAAAAACTATCCAGACAGCTGCAGTGCAGTGTGATCTGGGATAATTACATGATTAGGCCAGTTACCTAATCCAGACTACTTGGCTTCAAGTTGTTGACTTCACAGCCTGGAGTGGTGGCACACGCTTGTAATCCCAGTATTGGGGAGGCTGAGGCAGGAGGATTGCAAGTTCGTGGTCAGCCTCAGCTATTTAGTGAGGCCCTCCACAACTTGGTGAGACCCTGTTTCAAAATAAAGAATAAAAAATAGGACTGGGAGTGTAGCTTGGAGGTAGAATGCCCCTGGGTTCAATCCCCTTCCCCCCAACAAAAACGATGTTGACTTCAAAACATCACAGCTAAGTAACCTGTGCAGCTTACTTAAAACCTTTCAGAATGTTTATTATCATCTGTAAGATGAAGATGACCATAGTACCTAGTCCCTGGATGTTATGAGGGGTGGTTAGCATGGTGGTACATGGTAAATATGTAACATTAGCTCTTATTAATAGCACTCTGTGTTAGTCACATTTTCATTACTGGGGCAAAACACCTAAGTTAAACAATCACATTTTCAGAGGTTTTGGACCATGGTTGATTGGTTCCATTGCTTCTGGGCCAGTGGCAAGGCAGATCATCATTGTGGGGAGCATGTGGTGTCACAAAGCTGCTCAGCCCATGAAGGCCTGGAAATAGGGAGGCGTAGGATCCCCGTAGCCCCTTCAAGGGCCCACCCCTGAGGCCTAACTTCCTTCCACTAGGCACCACCTCCTGAAGGTTTTACCACCTCCCGATAGCACTGCAGGCTTGCGACCAGGTCTAGCATATGACTCTTTGGGGGTCATGTAAGATCCAAACCATAACAAACTATTGTATGGTAGTAGCAGGTAGTACACCAGTTGATATTATGTTTTTTCTCAGACTGTCATCACTACTGCCTAGCATGCACATGACACACGGGATGTTCAACAACTATTTGTCAAATGAACTGTAAACTTGAGCCGGGCGTGGTGGCGCACACTTGTAATCCCAGCATTCGGGAGGCTGAGACCGGAGGATCCGGGTTCGAGGCCAGCCTCAGCTACCTAGTGAGGCACTCCGCAACTTAGTGAGACTCGGTTTCAAAATAAAGAATAAAAAATAGGGCTGGGGGTTTAGCTCGGAGGTAGAATGCCCCTGAGTTCAATCCCCAGTACCGCAAAAAAACAAAACAAAACAAAAAAAACTGTAAACTTTAGCTTAACGGAAGTGAGAACTCTAAATGTACATTCTTGTCAGAAAACAAATGAGTTAATTACATGCTTTTCTAGTCCCTTATGCAGTGTGTGGTGGTGATAAGGCACGGGAGGAAGGGAGTTGCAGGGGTGTTTTGGAGTTGCTGCGTTTCCTTGTTAGATGTGCACACCAGTTCAGTCTGTTGAGGACGAGCGCCTGTTCTTGTCATTCCACGTCCTGGTGTTTATCCTGCTGGATCGTTGCTTTCAGTTGGGCAGAGAGAATCCCCTCAGACCTACTTAGATGGCACATGATTGTTCTAACAGACATGGATCCTTAGGGGAGATTCTGGAGTTTTTATTTTTATTTTTTTGTGATACTGGGGATTGAATCCAGGGGCATTCTACCTCCAAGTTATACTCCCAGCCCTATTTTATTTTTTATTTTGAAATAGGATCTTGCTAGGTTGATCAGAGTTTCACTACTTGCTGAGTCTGTCCTCGAACCTGCAATCCTCCTTTCTCAGCCTTCCAAGTACTGGGATTACAGGCGTGAGCCACCACACCTGGCTGGAATTTTTTTGTCATAAGACACTTTAGCCACAAAACTGAAAGAAATAGGGATTAATGAGAATAGCAAGCAGCTCTGGAAACAGCAGGAATGAGAGTTGATTTTAGAGCACTTTTTTTTTTTTTTTTTTTTTTTTTGCGGTACTGGGGATTGAACTCAGGGACATTCTACCTCTGAGCTACACCCCCAGCCCTATTTTTTATTCTTTATTTTGAAACCGGGTCTCACTAAGTTGCGGAGTGCCTCACTAGGTAGCTGAGGCTAGTTGCCAACCCGGATCCTCTGGTCTCAGCCTCCTGAATGCTGGGATTACAAGCGTGCGCCACCACACCTGGCAGTACCTTTCACTCTGATAGGTACTATATAAATATATAAAACATAACCATATCAGAATGGTGACTTTATGTGTGTGTGTGTGTGGTACTGGGGATTGAACCCAGGGGCATTGTACCTTTGAGCTATACCCCCAGCCCTTTTTTATTTTTTTGTTTTGAAACAGGGTCTTGCTAGGTTGCTGAGACTCTTGCTATATTGCTGAGGCTGTCCTTGAACCTGTAATCCTCCTGTCTCAGCCTCCCAAGTACTGAGATTAAAGCCATGTACCACTATGCCTGGTTCTAAATGGTATCTATAGATACCGTTTAGCTTTTCACAGTATTAAGAGCATAAGAACACTGGGAGCTGTTTTGTGGTCACAATGAAAATATTCAGTAAATGGAATATGTACTATGGCAAGAATTGTGATAGTAATGTTCAAATGACTGAAGTCAGGAACTATTAAACAGTGTTCATGGGTTATTCATGTCAATCAAGCACTTTTCTTCTCTGTAAACTGGGCATAATCAGACCTACCTTACAGAATGTTGTGATGATAAGATAATAAGTATGATGTACTTAGCTTAGTTCGGCATGTGATGGGTACCCGCATATAAAAGTAAGTTAGGGCTGTGAGTGTAGCTCATTGGCAGTGCTTGCTTAGAATGTGTGAGAGGTTCAACCCCCAATGAGACAGTCCTTCATGTAGTAATCACTTATAGAGCATCTGCTCCATGCCAGACATTGCACTGAGTGCATCGAAGACAATAGAGCTCCTTATCTAGTGAGAGACAAGTACCATAAGAGAGTGCTTGGTACAGAGGCACAGTGTAGTTTGTGGGAAGTACCATAAGGGTCCAGCAGAGGGAGCCAGCATCCACCCTGTTGGCCACAACCTTACACAGAAGGAGTTGCCGTCTGTGCTGGCTGCTTGTTGCACAGTTCATTTAGTCATGAAACAAATATGTGGTGGGTTTCTACTATGCACTAGGCTTAGTGCTAGACACTGAATATTTAGTGTTGAACAGGAAAGAGAGCCCCTGTACTCTGAGAGTCTAAAAGCGGAGCTAGGCATCAATTGTAATCAAATGTATATGTGACTTATATGTAACAATGGTAAGTTTTATGAAGGTGAGGTATGTGCTCTTATAAATAGGGAAATTCACTGGATGTGGTGGCACACACTTGTAATCCTAGTACTTGGGAGGCTGAGACAGGAGGATCACAGGTTTAAAGCCAGCCTTGGCAATTTAGCAAGTCTCTCAGCAACCTAGTGAGACTCTGTTTCCAAATAAGAAATAAAATAGGTCTGGGGGTATAGCTCGGAAGTAGAATGCCTCTGGGTTCAATTCCCAGTACCACAAAAAAATAAATAAATTCCATAGGTATAAAAGAGGGGACTTTGATCTAGTCAGGGAAGGCTTTCCCAAGGAAACCTCTGGCTTTACATCCCACATTTCATCACCCTAGATTACAGCACCTTGAGGCAGAAACTTGTCCGGTTTGTCTGCTTTATTTGCTGTATACCCCTGGTGCCCGGCACGGCATGTGGCATACGGTAGGCATTCAGTAGCTGTTTATTAAGTGAAGGAAGGTATGAATAATCTGAATTCTAAAGGGAAAGTAGGAATTAGCTAGGATGTAGGAGAGGGAAGAGATGTCCAGGAGGGAAAGTAGCCTGAGCAAAGGACCTTGTGGGGAGACAGCAGATTACGTTGGATAGACTGGAAGGACGCTGTGTGTCGACCAGAGGGGCTGGGGGCAGTGAGCCTACAGAGGAAGACTGGAACCAAGCACAGGACCTTTGCCACTACAGGAAAGGCCTTGATCTTTCTCCAAAGAGCAATTATCATCATCTGATTTGCATTTTGGAAATATTTCTCTCATACTTTGTGGAGAACAGGCTATGGCAGGGGACTGTGGGGCAAGATGGAATGCAGAAGAGGTACAAATGAAAATACCCAGACTTTGAGCTTTTGCTGCATGGGTGGGTGGTTGGGCCATTCCATGAAATAGGAGCACCAAAAGAGAATTAGGTTCGTGCAGGAAAGAATGTGAATTTTCTCTTTGATATGTTGAGCTTGAAGTGCCTTTGAGTCTTGTAGGTGGCTATTGAGTGAAGTCTGGGCTGGAGATACAGATCTGAAGATGATCTGCATAGAAGTTCTGGGTGGAGTCGTGGGCATGAACTACATTTCCTGGGGTGCAGGGCCAAGAAGTGGACCTGGAAGTTGAGACTCCAGCATTGGGCACACAGAAGAGCTTGAAACTGTGAAGGAGCTACTGGAAAAGTAGGAAGAGAATCAGAGGAGTGCAGTGGGATCCTGGAAACTTGCAGAAACAAATGTTTCAGAATGAGATGGGTCTGGCCAGTGTGGAGACAGCAGACATTGGAAAAGATGCTTTGCTTTGACAATTTGGAAGTCACCAGTGGCATGATGGGGGCAGAAACCAGATTGGTTTGAGTGGGGGTTAGGAAATGAAGATTTCATAAGTACAGGTAACTCTCCAGAGAAGTGTGACTGAGGGAAGAGAGAAGTTAGCAGCTGGTGGGGAGAAAAGGATTAAGGGAAGTTGTTTTGTTTTTGTTTTTTGCAGCACTAGGGAATCCCAAAGGCATTCTACCTTTGAGCTATAACCCCCAGCCCAATTCTTCTTATTTGGAAACAGGGTCTCTCTAGGTTAACAAGAGTCCCACTACTTGATGAGACTGTCATCGAACCTGCGATCCACCTGTCTCAGCCTCCCAAGTACTGGGATTATAAGTGTGTGCCACCACATCCGGCTTGTTTTGTTTTTTGTTTTTGGTATTGGAGGTTGAACTGAGGGGCATTCTACTTTGTGCTATACCCCCAGACCTTTTTAATTTGAAACAGGGTCTAACTAAGTTGCTGAGGGACCTTGCTAGGTTGCTGAGTCTGGCCTTAAACCTTCAATCCTCCTCTCTCAGCCTCCCAAGTGCTGGGATTACAGGCGTGTGCTGCTATGCCTGGTTTGGGAAGTTTTATTTTAAAATAAGCATTGAAGTTTATTAATATGTTATGAGTTGCCAGTTGAGAGGGAGGAGTTGAAAAGCTGGGGAGAGGGTCCTGTACAGACAAGGTTTAAAAGTGCTTGTAGTATTGTTGGGGCCACGAGTGGGTGTCCAGGGGAGTTTGAGCAGAGGTGAATGTGGTACACAGCTCACGTGGAAACAGTTGGCCTGGTGGCAAAGGATCTGGTGTAGGGCTCTCTGGCCAGGGACAGTCTTAGAGAGACAAGAGTAGCTGGGACCTGTAGAACTCTGTACCTGATTAGGTTCAGGAGTTCAGGAATAAGCAGAGTGTTAACACAGGACACAGAAAACTGGAAGTAGCCGGGCGTGGTGGCGCACACTTGTAATCCCAGCATTCGGGAGGCTGAATGGGAGGATCTGGGTTCGCGGCCATCCTCAGCTACCTAGTGAGGCACTCTCAACTTAGTGAGACCCTGTTTCAAAATAAAGAATAAAAAATAGGGCTGGGGGTATAGCTCGAAGGTAGAACTCCCCTGAGTTCAGTCCCCAGTACCACAAAAAACAAAAACAAAAACAAAAGAAAACTGGAAGTGAGTAGATAGTGGGTAGACATTTTGGGAACAGTTCTAGCCTTCAGTTGTGGATATAAAGCTGGAACATGGGAGGGCGGCTAGGTCAGAGCTATACATACCTCAGAAGGGCTGGCTCAAGCCACAGTCCAGGGCGTTCCTTAGGAGTCCTGAGCATGTTTTCTAAGGTCCTCCTACTCCTGCTGCTGTTAAAACCGTGCTGGGTTTTGAAGCCACTGAACACTATCGTTGACCTCGATTTGTCTTTCCAAAGCATCAGAGTAGGTTGATGTTAGTTTTCCTCCAGAACAGATCATTTGTAGTGGACTTTTTTTTTTTCCCCACAATACTCGGGATTGAACTCAGGGGCATTCTACCTCCAAGCTATATCCCCAGCCCTATTTTTTATTCTTTATTTTGAAACAGGGTCTCCCTAAGTTGCGGAGGGCCTCACTAGGTAGCTGAGGCTGGCCGAGAACCCAGATCCTTTGGTCTCAGCCGCCCAAATGCTGGGATTACAAGTGTGCACCACAACTCCCAGCTGTAGTGGGCTCTTGAGATAGAAGTTATGTCTCTCAGACTCTGGAGCTAGGCTGTTCAGGTTTGAATTTTTTTTTTTTTTTTTTTTTTTTTTTGGTGGTACTGGGGATTGAACTCAGGGGCATTCTACCTCTGAGCTATACCTCCAGCCCTATTTTTTATCCTTTATTTTGAAACCGAGTCTCACTAAGTTGCGGAGTGCCTCACTAGGTAGCTGAGGCTGGCCGCGAACCCCGATCCTCCGCTCTCAGCCTCCCGAATGCTGGGATTACAAGCGTGTGCCACCACGCCCGGCTTCAGGTTTGAATTTGAGTTTCCCAGTTAAGAGCTGAGAGACCTTGGACAAATTACTCTGCCTCTTTCATGCCTCAACTTTCTTGCCTGTAAACCTAAGATGGTAAAAGAGCCTGATGTATAGGATTGTTTGGGGATTAAATGAGAAATGCAGATAAAGCACTTAGAACATTGATACATTTCAAGTGCTCAGCCATTGTCATGGTGGGCTCTCCTGTGCTGTCGTTCCATTGTTAAAGCACCAGAGGGCGGCAAAGCACCTCTGTGGCTTCCCCACATTCTATGTCATGGACTCCTTGCTTTGTTTTACTTGTTTTGTTTTTCACATCCCTAATTTGTATAATGTCAAGTATTTTGTTTCTTTCCTTTCTCCCTCTGACTTCTTTTAAACTTCTGATTGAAACTAAGAGCTTTTAATTTTTTTTTTTTTTTTTTTTTTTTGCAGTATTGGGGATTGAACTCAGAGGCATCTACCTCCGAGCTACATCCCCAGTCCTACTTTTTATTCTTTATTTTGAAACAGGGTCTCACTAAGCTGTGGAGGGCCTCAGTAAGTAGCTGAGGCTGTCTGCAAACCCAAATCCTCTAGTCTTAGCCTCCCAGGTACTGGGATTACAAGCATGCGCCACCACGCCCAGCATATTTTTATTTTTTAATATTGGAGGTTGAACCTGGGGCATTCTACCTCCTAGCAACACCTCCAGCCTTATTTTATTTTATTTTGAAGCAGGATCTCACTAAGTTGCTGAGGCTGGCTTCGAATCTGTGATCCTCCTGCCTCAGCCTCTTAGTATTGGAATTATAAGCATGTACTACCATACCCAGCTTGCCATATAATTTTGAATAGCTGGATTTTATATTACTTCAACCAAAATGCTAGCAATATAACTATTAAGTAATTGTACTGGATGGAGTAGAATTTGCCAGGGCTCTGTCATGTGCTTTCTCTGCCAGTCCCTGTGATGGGCACTCAGTGCTCCCGGGAAACTGACACTGAGGGAGGAGAAAGGGAGGAAGAGGCAAGTGCTTGGGGAGAAGGAGGGCACCCGGTCTATCTTGGGATGAACATCAGCACAGACTGTGGAGGAGGTGTATCTGAGCAGAGGTGATGGTAGAACCTGGTTTGGCAGGAGAGAGGGACAAGGGAAGGGGAGTAGTAGGACCAGAAAGTGACAGGAATGGCACAGCTAGAGGTAAGATTTTGGAGTTGAGCCGGCTGTGGTGGTGCATTCTTGTAATCCCAGTACTTGGGAGGCTGAGAAAGGAGATCCCAGGTTCAAGATCAGCCTCAGCAACTTAGTGAGATTCTCAGCAACCTTGTGAGAGACCCTGTTTCAAAGTAAAAAGTAAAAAAAAGGGCTGGACTTTCTGCCCATGAAGATTGTTGAGGAAGCATTGTTAAAGTCTCCTTTCCTACTGCCGTCCTGTCTAAGTCAGAGTCTCCTAAAAAGCCTGAACAGCTACAGAAGCTCTTCATTGGAGGACTGAGCTTTGAAACAACCGAGAAGCCATTGCTCAGAATGGCTTCTTGGGACTGTGTGGTAATGAGAGATACAAACACCAAGCGCTCCAGGGGCTTTGGATTTGTCGCTTACCCTACTCTAGAGGAGGTGGATGCAGCCATGAATGCAAGATCACATAAGTGGAAGAGTAGTGGAACCAAAGAGAGCAGTCTCAAGTTTGCCAAAGATCTGGGGCCCACTTGACTGTGAAAAAAGATCTTTGTTGGTGGCATTAAAGAAGACACTGAAGAAACCGGGCGTGGTGGCGCACGCTTGTAATCCCAGCATTTGGGAGGCTGAGACCAGAGGATCGGGTTCGTGGCCAGCCTCAGCTACTTAGTGAGGCACTCCACAACTTAGTGAGACCCTGTTTCAAAATAAAGAATAAAAAATAGGGCTGGGGGTGTAGCTCGGAGGTAGAATGCCCCTGAGTTCAATCCCCAGTACCAAAAAAAAAAAAAAAGAAGACACCGAAGAACATCACCTACGAGATTATTTTGAACAATATTGGAAAATTGAAGTGATTGAAATAATGACTGTCCGAGGCAGTGGAAAAAAGAGGGGATTTTTTTTTTGTAACTTTTGATGACCATGACCCCGTATAGAAGATTGTCATTCAGAAATACTGCACTGTGAAAGGCCACGACTGTGAAGTGAGAAAAGCCCTGTCAAAGCAAGAAATGGCTAGTGCTTCCTCTAGCCAAAGAGGTCGAAGCGGTTCTGGAAACTTTGGGTGGTGGTCATGGAGGTGGTTTGGTGGCAGCGGGGATGGCTACAATGGGTTTGGGAATGATGGCAGCAATTTTGGAGGTGGCGGAAGCTACAATGATTTTGGCAGTTACAACAATCAGTCTTCAAAATTTGGACCCATGAAGAGAGGAAACTTTGGAGGCAGAAGCTCAGGCCCCTATGGTGATGGAGGCCGATATTTTGCCAAACCATGAAACCAACGTGGCTGTGGCAGTCCCAGCAGCAGCAGCAGTAGCTGTGACAGTGACAGAAGGTTTTAATTACTGCTAGGAAACAAAGCTTGGCAGGAGAGGAGAGCCCGAAAAATGATAGGGAAGTTACAGGTTACACCTGATTTGTGAACTCAGCCAAGCACAGTGGTGGCAGGGCCTAGCTGCTACAAAGAAGACATGGTTTAGACAATACTCATGTGTATGAGCAAAAAAACTCTAAGACTGTATTTGTAACTAATTGTATAAGAGGTTATTTTAGTTTCTCTTCTGTGGGAAGTATAAAGCATTCCAACCAAAGGGTTTTAATGTAGACTTTTTTTTGTACCCATGCTATTGATTGCTAAATGTAATAGTCTAATCATGACGCTGAATAAATATGTCTTTAAAAAAAAAGAGGGCTGAGGATGTAGCTCAGAGGTAGAATGCCTGTGTTCAGTTCCTAATAACATGGATGGGGGGAAGATTTTGGGGTTGGTGGTAGGCTGTGATAATCAAGCTTGCACAGAGAGTGAAGGTCAGCCACAGTACTTCATGCTGTGTCAGAAACTTTGGATCTTGAGCCAGGCATGGTGGCACACGCTTGTAATCCCAGTACTTGGGAGGCTGAGACTGGAAGATCCGGTTCACGGCCAGCCTCAGCTACTTAGTGAGGCCTTCTGCAACTTAGACCCTGTTTCAACATAAAGAATAAAAAATAGGACTGGGGGTGTGGGGGTGTAGCTCGGAGGTAGAATGCCCCTGGGTTCAATCCCTAGTACTGCAAAAAAAAAGGAACTTTGTATCTTGTCTGAGAATAATGGGGAACCACCGAAAGGTTTAACAGTAAACCAGGAGGATCACAGGTTCAAGGATAGCCTCAGCAATTTAGTGAGATTCTGTTTCCAAATAAAAAATAAATAGGGCTGGAGGTGTGGCTTGGAGGTAGAATGCTCTTGGGTTCCATTTCTAACACCACAAAAAAACCCACAAACAAAAAAAGGTAAAGCAACGTGAGCATGTTTTGTGAAGAACAATCTTTTTTTTGGTACTGGGGATTGAAATCAGGGGTATTCTACCTGTGAGCTACACCCCTGGCCCTATTTTATTATGAAACAGAGTTTGACTAGATTGATGAGAGTCTCACTACTTGATGAAGCTGTCCTTGATCTTGCAATCCTCCTGTCTCAGCCTCCCAAATACTGGGATTACAAGCGTGTGCCACCACGCATGGCTTGAAGATCAGTCTAAAGTAGTGTGCAGAGTGGATGACATGACTTGAGACTAGTTGGGAAAGGATTGTAGCAGTCCAGGTAAGAAATGTTGAGGAGCCACTCTAACGCGATGGCAGAAGCCACAGGGTTGGATTTGAGCTGAGAAATGAAAGCAGGTAGAGTTGACAGGCTTGGAGGGAAGAGAAAAGTCAAGACTGATTCTCTAGTTTCTGGCTTGAGTTGTTGCATGGATCGGAATCTCCAGGTGAAGAAAGAGACGACAGTTTCAAAGTCATCTTAGGTTTGTTGAGTCTGACTTGGTTATGGAGACATCTTGGTGGAGACCCTACTACAGCAAGAATCAGAAGAGACTTTTGCTCACTAACTTTAGGTTATTATTAACTCCAAGCCCCAGTTTAAAGGGAATGATGGTAATACCTATGAAAGATCCTTATGGTAATTAGAAGGAATAACACCTGCTCAGGGCAGGGCCACAGCAGGGGCTCAGGTTCAGAAGCCTTAGCAAGCCTTCAGATGTGTTGCCCTTTGTGTGAAGTTAGTGTTCTGGGGTAATACTTTGTTTTATGAAAATAACTTCTTAAAAACTAAACCTTGTCTAGTCCATACTTCGAGCCATCATAGATGGTTTAGAATTTTATTACCCCAAATGCCTTTGCTCTTCCTTGTCACTGCATATGTCACCATTTAACATTGATTTTCTTCCCTATTTAGAAAGCATGCACCTTCATCAAATCTAACCTTGACCCCAGCAATGTGGATTCTCTCTTCTATGCTGCCCAGGCTAGCCAAGCCCTTTCAGGGTGTGAGGTGAGTTCAGGTTCTTTACACAAACACTTACTCTAAATGTTACTTTAAAGCATATTTTAAAAGGGGAAAAGTTATGTCAGATACTATTTTGTGTCTGTATGGAGGGGTATGTGTGTGTGCTGCTGGGGATTAAACTCTAGCATGCTAGGCAAGTGCTCTACCAATGAGCTATAGCCCCAG